>JAXGGA010014567.1:0-31712 GCA_038373865.1 Uloborus plumipes
AAAATTGAGTATTTTTTACTGAAATATACTGCAATGTTTTGTAGCAATTATGTATTAATAATATGTTTCTGAATTTAATCCACAAATGTTATTGTTACTAAGAAAATAACAATCTACAAGATTACTTAATGTTGCATAAATACGGTCAAAAAATTTTTCTCGAAAATAGGAGAATTTTGTAATCCTCATTAAATTTCAGAAAATTCACCGAGAATAAATGATTCCATGCTATATTCTCACAGTTTTCAGTACCGTTTGAATTGTAGTTTGTATTTGTGCCATTTTTACTAAGGCACCATATTTTTATATAAAATTTAAACCGGTGGCGGATATTTTTTTCACACATAGTCCATGCATTTTTTTCTATTACACAATATTGTTCGCAAACATACATAATACGTTGCCTATTTGCATTACGAAATATTTATTAGTGTAAAACACTATATCAATGAGTGTTTCAGTATATTTGTCTGCATTTAAAACATCAATGTTTTTGTCACTAAGAGAAAAAAAAATGTACAAGATTATTTAATGTTATGTAGCTATTGGAGGTCAAAAAAAAGCAACTTTCTGAAGTTACGGAATCTGTACACGTCATAAACATTTAGGAAAGTCACCGAGATTCAATTATTCCCTGCTTCGCTTTCCAACAGGCTATCCATCATTCACAGCTGCTACTGAAATTCACAACCTGTATTTCTTTTCTATTCAATGTTTGGCATAATTTTCATATTTGGGCTACATTTATGGTTCTTATTTTTATTTTTATAGTTATAAGTTTCGAAATAATTCGAATAGAATATTTTAGGATGATTTATGTCTTCGTCTAGTTCCATTTCGAAATGCTAAGATAGAAAAAAAAAATACATAGCTTGCCGTCAAGCGAAAGTTTTTATGGCTCCCTTCTATGCTCTTTTTGTAGTTGATTATGAAAGAGGAATATGCTTGAATTTCCACATTTGATGCATTTATATTGTCAACATAATAAATGGAGCCAAATAAAGGTGTCATCACCATTATATTTAAATGTGAATTACTTCCCATTTCAAAGATTTATGAATATAAGAATAGTTTATAAGATTTTTGTTGAAAAGATGAATTACGTCTTTATCGAAAATTTTTTTTTAGTGACGAGCACATTTACTACTTGGCTCTAACGTTTTTAAAGTCAAGGATCAAAATTACAGTAATTTTACAGAATCTAGTCACGAAAATGCTTTTACGCGATACGGCTACAAGACAATGCTTAAAAATATCCGACAAGTAACCTGTAATATCCGTATTTGATATTTTAACTATGATTTGAAGCTATTGCATATCCAAACTTTTTATGAGTGTAAAAACTGCTTGGTATCTCTAAATATTTTACCGCAGTTGTTGTATTTTATAATAGTAGAGTTTTTATTGTATGAATAATAGGGTGGGCCGAAAATGACTTTCTTTTTTCGATGATGGGGAATGCGTAAAAGGTGTCATTGGGCAAGCAAAGGACACATAAAAAATTGAAACTTTTGTTGTCAATTTCCTAATTGAAGTTCGGAAAAAATAGTTTTTTCGAGATTTTTTGTAAATAAATTTTTTTTTTCTATTTTCGATATCGGGTAGGGCGGGAAAGGTGCCATTGAGAGCAGAAAAATTCCATGAAAAATTTGAGATATGTGGTATAATTCTTTCCTTTTCCACAAATGCTCAGAAGATTTGGCAATTTCCTGTCTTTTTCTACGTATTAAATTCAATTTCCTCAAAACGTTAAAATGTTGTTTTTGCCGTACTTATCTGAAATAAATACATTGTTTGTCACATATTATGCATTTTTAGATGTTAGGTGCTGAGAATTTTTTGAAAATAGTTTTCTAAAAGTCTCAAAAAAACTGCATTTTTTGCAAATTTCAACGCAATTGCGGCAGATCAAGAAATTGACCAAAAAATTTCAAATTTTTAATGTGCACTTTGCTCCCCGATGGCACCTTTTCCGCACTCCCCATTATTGAAATAAAAAAAAAAAGTCATAAGGTCTAAGCAATTTAAAATAAGAAACAAAAAACTCCTTCAATTATTACTCCATGTGAAAGTTTTAGTGGTTGCGAGTAAAAATCGGACAAGAAAAAAACGTAAGCACTAAAAACAGCATTTAATTTAACATATTGTACAATAAATAGTCTTACCTTTTAGATAAATGTACGACCAAAAACTATTTTTTTAAAGATATTAAGCAAGGATTTTGTGTTTTACGAGTGAGATATAAAGTTTTTTCCTGAGTTCAAGAGTAAAATTGAACTTCACTATTAGGAACAACATTAAAGTACGAGTCAGGGGAATTCATGAGACGAAATAGCTTTTACATTGCTGAGTAACGCAAGAACAAAGATCTATCTAATCCGTTTTAGATATTCTCAAAAGGGAAAACAAATAAACATGTCTTAACTGAACTATTGTGATCAAAATAAGTGCGTGTTTTTGTGCTTAAAACATAACAAACTCGCTATTAAAAATACTTAGAGGAAAACTAAATAATAAATACAACCTAATTCTGCGTTATATTTTTTTCCGGTAAGTTTAAGTTGAGCTGGAAAGTGAGATAATGTGATAAAGTCGTTAATTTAGAGACATTTAAAAGATTTTCCATTAATTTAATGCTTTGGTTCAGAATATATTTATATTTTCTAGAGTTGACTTTGCACACTAAAATGTGTAGTAATTACAATATTCTATAATAACTTCATATATATAAGAACTGTTTAACACTTAAAGAGTTCAGAAATAGACATCAATCTATGTAGGTGTTCACTAAATCTTTTTATAGGGCTGATTTGAGGTCATTTATTTATCAGGTAAATTGGTGCACTATTTTCACTTAACTGCATGAATGACATTGAAACAAAACGTGTACCAGATTGACACAAAATGAATTTAATATTGTTTTAACTTTTAACGGTAAATTAAAAAAAAACATTTATTTGCATTCAGGGGACAGATTGTATATTCAAAAAAATTAGTTTAAAAGTGAAAAATATGCATTTTAAGTAAACCGCATCCTAAGCAAACCAAAGAAGAGGATAATAACATACTAGAAAACGTTGATGCTGCTTTACAGAAATTTGGCTCGTTTAGCTCTGGGCGAAATTACTGCATACTTGAAATGAAACTAAAAGTGCAACGTTTATTTAGCATAATTTTTCAAATTAATCTTGGAAGTAATCGCACATTCAAAAGTATATAAGTTTTTAGCATTATTTAATTACATTAGAATACAATTTCATTTGCATTTTATTCCTTAGTTCGCTTGAAACAATCAAAATTTATGTTATTGTCAACCAATTTTGGATTTTATAACTATATTCATACTTATCTCGTTTTTTTTTTTTTTTTTACTTTGACACGATAACTGAAACTGAAAATACTTTTTGAATGTGCGTGGGTTCTAATGTTCTTCACTGGCGCCTCAGCATCGTTCTTACGATGCTGAGACGCTATTTAGCGTAAACTAGCTATAAATAGTTTAGCTTCAACTTCGAAGTTAACCGTGATTGAGAAATGCATTAAGCATATCTTATTTTATGTAATTTAAATGTAAACACATTCAAAAAGTGTTTTACATGAAATTTTAGCGAAACAATGTCCATCGGTTACGCAATTTTCTGGACATTTTCCCAATATTTTAACTATTTTAAGTACATAAGTAAATTTTCACGCAAATGAAGAATTGGTTAATGCAAAATACTTGAGCAGATTGCAGCTTCGCCGTCGTGAGGAATGTAGGAAATAGAATTTTGACTATTTTTCAAAAAATTACTATTGAAAATCGTATTTTAAAATTTGCCTTCAATGTTCATCTTTTATAAATTAGTATTGTCACTCTAAATATAAGTGTAATATATATATATATATATATCTTGTAGTTCTACTAAGTTTTATGAAAGTTTTTTTTGACGAAAAACACTGTGTTATATAAGCCAAAAATCTCTGAGTTAAATTGGTATTTTTAAAGTATTGCTTACTCCAAATAATTATAAATAGTAAACGAACTTCTGAAATTTATAGTTTATTTCCTGGTTATTTACGATGAAGTATGAGCAAAACACTTTTTTGTCTTTTCAATTTATTACTAGTTCATGCATGTGCGTGTTAAAGTTTTATAGTAAAATATAGGCTGAATCACACTTTAAAAGTGAAAAATAAGTTGGAAAATAAATGGTCCCTTATTCTTCAAGAAATGTAGTGTAATGTCTTTTTTTTTTTTTTTTTTTAAGTTTCCCAATACTTTTGGTTACATAGTGTAAAAAAGAATACTATAAATATTTAAATATTAATAAGAAACTAATTATAACTAATTTATCTAATACAATGTAACCACAAGTCTTTTATCCAAAATCATCATAAGAAATATATCCTTTAACTAGCCTTCTTAACCAACCAGAGCTCTGTAAGAAATGCAGAAAAACACATTCAACTTATTAATCGAACATGGATACTGGACTCTGAGATTTGTGAGTTCTACATAGGAGATTATGTTATGGCCCAAAGGAATAACTAAAGGCTTAAAGTATTAAACGGAGGCAAAATAATTAATTTAAGTTAAACTCCAGTCTTCATTTGAAGCCAAAACTTTATTAATACCGTGGATCTAATCTGTTTCGAAATCCATTAGTTACATTTTCCGTTACAATCCGAGTTATTGATTTTATTATTTATTTGCGGCCTATTCAATTGAGCGTATTATATGTGAATGGATGAAATCTTACTCTTTCGTAGATGTGGAGTATGTTTTTGTACTATATTTCACTTATTAATTTTTTTAATTAATCAAAGCACACTGGCTTTTTTTAAATTGAATAATCATAGCCGGATGTCTTTGCGTTTTCCGGGATTTTGAAAAATATTCATCGTCTAATATATATATTTGTCTTACGAGCACTGTAACTTCTGTTGCTCTAGAGTGCGGGAAAAGTGGCATAGTGATAAGGTGTTAACTTTATATACACTAGTGAATTTAATTCTAGACACTTTTCAATTTTAAGGATTTCATCTTTCAACATTGTATAATGAATTGTTACATGTGTTACATTCAAATCATTTTTTATAACCTTTCTAATGTTAGTGTTTTAGAGATGGCTGGAAGCGGGTTTTGTCCGAAGCGCCGAATACCGAAGCTTCGGCCAACTAGGAGCCGGCTACAGTACATTTTGAAGTTTTATCATTGAACTTGTAGTCTAGTAAACGAAGGTCAAAATTAGGGTGAAAAAAACAAAAAAACATGCAGTTTTGCAAATTGGCATACAGGTACAGGAAGGTCTCCTGATGAACATACTAAAAGTCCCCAGTGGTGAGGGGGGAGCTCGCAGCGCCACCTGGTGTTTTATGGGTGTTTTTTCAGTTTTCGTCTTATATCTCAAAAACTATTTACTTGCGAGAAAAAATGTCAATTAGTGAATTAAAGATCATAAAGTTATCTTTAAAACGCTTTTTTAGTTTTTATTATAGCTATAATAGTTGCCGAGATATTGAGCTTCAAAGTTGGTTAATTTTTGAAAAACCAACTATTTTTTCCATCTTTTCTATTTTTGGAGCCGCCTCAGTGATTAATTTGATATGATTCTTTTCTTTTTTCGACCTGAAGTAGTACAGGTCATTAAGGCGATTTGATTTCTTGAAACGGGGAGGCAGGTTGGGGAGGAAGGAGGCGAGGAATGAAGGACGACCAAAATATGTGCTAGTTCACTATTTTTCCCTCAACCATAGTTCAGCAAACGAAGGCCCTAAGTAAGGGTGAAAAAATAATAATATAGTTTTAAAAATTGGCACACAGGTACAGGAAGGTCTCCCGATGAACATACTAAAAGTCCCCGGTGGTGAGGGGGAGCTCGCAGCGCCACCTGGTGTTTTATGGGTGATTTTTCAATTTTCGTCTTTTATCTCAAAAACTATTGACTTGCGAGAAAAAAAATCAATTAATAAATTAAAGAGCATAAAATTATCTTTAAAACGCTTTTTTTGTTTTTATTATAGCTATAATAGTTGCCGAGATATTGAACTTCAAAGTTTGTCATTTTTTGAGAAAACGACTATTTTTCCCCTCTTTTCTATTTTTGGAGCCGCCACAGTGATTAATTTGATATTATTCTTTTTTTTTTTCGACCTGAAGTAGTGCAGGTCATTAAGGTGATTTGATTTCTTGAAACGGGGAAGCAGGTTGGGGAGGAAGGAGGCGAGGAATGAAGGGAAGAAAAAACTATGTGCAAGTGTACTTTTCACTATTTTTCCCTCTACTATAGTTCAGCAATCGAAGGCCCAAAATAAGGGCGAAAAAATAATAATATAGTGTTAAAAATTGGCACACACGTGCAAAACGGGCTTTTGATGAACGTTCTAAAAGTCCTCGGTGGTAGGGGGTGAGCTCGCAGCGCCACCAGGGATTTTGGGTGCGTTTTTTTCAGTTTTCGTCTTATATCCCAAAAACTATGCATTCGCCAGCAAAATCATCAATTGGTAAATTAAAGAACATAAAAATACCTTTAAAAAGAATAAAGAATGAGTTAGTATTTTATAACTGAAATAGATGGAATAGACTTGACATTTAAGTTCTAAACTCGTGAGATTTTGAAAACCTATCTTTTTCTTTTCTTCTTTCTTTATTTTTTGGGACTGCGAAAGGCATATCAATCACTTTTTTCTTAAATTTCGATAGTGCTGTGCTATTTAAGTCAACTAAGGTCCAAGAAGACCTTAAATCATGTTATAAATAAAACGTATACCCTTCTGCAAAAAGGATAAATAATAAAAATAATGATAAAAAAGTCCAAACATTGAAAAATAATGCAAATAAAATAATGAAAGTGAACAGATGTAGAATAAATATAAACTAACATGAAAATGACATTGTACTCAAGTTAAATGGATACTTTCGTCGCCTGGTTTGAAGAAAAGAATATTATTATTACTTGGAGTCAAAGCTATTAATAAAACATTTTGGGCCTTCGTTTGCTGAACTATAGTTGAGGGAAAAATAGTGAAAAGTACACTTGCACATAGTTTCTTCTTCCCTTCTTTCCTCGCCTCCTTCCTCCCCAACCTGCTTCCCCGTTTCAAGAAATCAAATCACCTTAATGACCTGTACTACTTCAGTTCGAAAAAAGAAAAGAATAATATCAAATTAATCACTGTGGCGGCTCCAAAAATAGAAAAGAGGGGAAAAATAGTCGTTTTCTCAAAAAATGACAAACTTTGAAGTTCAATATCTCGGCAACTATTATAGCTATAATAAAAACAAAAAAAGCGTTTTAAAGATAATTTTATGCTCTTTAATTTATTAATTGACATTTTTTCTCGCAAGTCAATAGTTTCTGAGATATAAGACGAAAATTGAAAAATCACCCATAAAACACCAGGTGGCGCTGCGAGCTCCCCCTCACCACCGGGGACTTTTAGTATGTTCATCAGGAGACCTTCCTGTACCTGTGTGCCAATTTTTAAAACTATATTATTATTTTTTCACCCTTACTTAGGGCCTTCGTTTGCTGAACTATGGTTGAGGGAAAAATAGTGAACTAGCACATATTTTGGTCGTCCTTCATTCCTCGCCTCCTTCCTCTCCAACCTGCCTCCCCGTTTCAAGAAATCAAATCGCCTTAATGACCTGTACTACTTCAGGTCGAAAAAAGAAAAGAATCATATCAAATTAATCACTGAGGCGGCTCCAAAAATAGAAAAGATGGAAAAAATAGTTGGTTTTTCAAAAATTAACCAACTTTGAAGCTCAATATCTCAGCAACTATTATAGCTATAATAAAAACTAAAAAAGCGTTTTAAAGATAATTTTATGCTCTTTAATTTATTAATTGACATTTTTTCTCGCAAGTCAATAGTTTTTGAGATATAAGACAAAAATTGAAAAATCACCCATAAAGCACCAGGTGGCGCTGCGAGCTCCCCCCTCACCACTGGGGACTTTTAGTATGTTCATCAGGAGCCCTTCCTGTACCTTTGTGGCCAATTTTTAAAACTGCATGTTTTAGTGTTTTTTCAAATCCTTTATTGACTAGACTATTGTAGTTAATGCATGCAATATAATACTATACACCACATGCTTCAATATTCTTAGTGTTACACAACAGTTTTAGCGTAATGTCAGTTTTACATTAATTTCACTAATCAAAGCTTTTTTGTATGTCCAAGGGCTCAAACTTTGTACCGTTTTTGTTTTTTTTTTGTTTTAAATAAGCGGAAAAAATAGGATAAATACACTAAAATTTATATTCCATTGGATGTTACACGTTACATACCAGATAGAAAGCACATAGCAACGCAAAGTGATTTGATAACAAAACAAAAATATGTTTCCAAATAGTTGTGTTTTAAAATTTAGTCCATAAAACAATGAAAAATGGCGACTTTTCTCTCTTTTTTTTTTTTTTTTAATTTATTATGCTGACGAGAAATGAATCTTTGCCAGTTGAGAACAAATATAATGAGTCAGATTAAAAATATTTGATCGAGATCTTTGCTTACCAAACAAAAATAGCTATAGAAAAAGAAAATCTCTAGAGAGAAAGAATGAGGGAAAAAACCAAAATATCTCTTTGACCTATAATCATGAGTTCTGATAATATTTCTTCTTCCTTACATCAATGAATGCTTCAGTGATTTTGTAGATATTTCTTTCGTCCAGATAGAAATCTGATGGAGTATATAACTTTCTCGTTGAACTTATTTTTGGAAAAAACAAACAAACATAGGAATCAAATCATTTTTTCTGTATGAAAATTTAGTAATTACATAGTAAATGCAGTCAGAATTATGAGAATTTCATGTTTGTTATTTTATTGCTCAAAAGCAGTCTGAAATTAGTCTGAAAATTTGGCTTACATCAAAGATGCTATTTCAAGATATTTTGCTTCAAAAATTATTTTTTTTTAAATCTGTCCGTGGAATTTAAAACTTATACTAGATCTCAAAAGGCCTTAACTAACGACGCAAATTCCATTGTTGATTCAAAATAATAACTTTTAACAGCTGAGTTGTTAAAAAAAAAAAAAAAAACTTTTTGGTCCCCCTAATACACTGGCGGAAAATAAAATCCCAACACCAAGAAAGACTTGGGCTAGATAAACGAAATTTGGTAGGCGTGTTTATACAACTGAAAGATGACATTGATTGAAATTTCGCTCTCCGCGCACTAGTGTGGCGCAGCTGGCGTCACTCAGAATATGCAAATAAGGCTTGTTTTAAAAGCGTGTTGTGAAGCTCGTGAGTATTATTTCTCCGTGAATATTGACGAATTGCGTTCATGTAAGTCAGGAATACCTTTAAGAAGACGAAGAAGCCATTATCAACAGCTCAGCGATTTTAACCGAGGTCGTACAATTTGGCTACGAGAAGGTGGATTTTCATTTCGCAATATTGCAGAAAGACTTGGGGTGGAATGTTTCCACCATGCATGATTATTGGAAGCTATGGTCATGGGATGGTACTACCTCAACAAGATCGAGTTCCGAGCTGCCACGTGGCACGACTGAGAAGGAAGATCGCCGAATCTTGCGTACGACTGTGGCGCATCGTACTGCATCAGCGGCTGACATTTGAGCTGCAGTTGGTATCGTCGTGACCCAAGGAGCGGTAAGAAACTGTTTACTTCAAGGACAGCTCCGAGCCAGGCAGCCTGTAGCCGGTATTCTATTGACTGCAAACCATCGCCGTTTCCGACGGCAGTGGTGCCAAGACAGAGCTCACTGGAGGTCGGAGTGGAGATCTGTTGTAAGTTTCGATGAAAACAGATTCTGCTTTAGTGCCAGTGATGGCTGTATATTGGTCAGAAGGAGGCCAGCGGATCGCCTGCATCCAAGCGGTCTACGGCCTAGACACACGGGACCCACACTTTTAGTCATGGTCTCTGGAGCAATTTCCAACAACAGTAGGGGCACTCTTGTGGTTATCCCAAACTCACTGACTGAAAATTTGTTGTCAGTCTGGTAATTTAACCAGTAGTACAGACCTTCATGAGTAGCATTCAAGGAGGAGTTTTCCAACAGGATAACGCTCGCCCTCACATCCCTGCTGTAACGCAATGTGCTCTACAGAGTGCTGACATGTTACCATGACCTTCAAAATCACCAGGTCTGTCTCCAATTGATAACGTGTGGGATATCATTGGACGGCACCTCGAGCATCGTCCACAGTCAGTAATGACGGTCCTAATATTGACACAACAAGTGCAACAAGCATGGCACTCCATACCACAAAGTGACATTCGGCACTTGTATGACATAATGCATGCACGCTTTCAGGCTTGCCTTCAAAATGCTGGAGGTTACCCCCTCTATTAAAGTTACATAATTTCACATTTGCACAGTATTTTCTTGAGCTTAATTTGGCCAGTGTACTTGTACATTTAATCAATTAAACATGTCAACTAGACAATTGCATTACCCAAATTTCATTACTCTACAGTAATTTTTTCTTGGTGTTGGGATTTTTTTCCCGCCAGTGTAGAAAAGAAGATTGTAAAAACAATGAAGGAAAAACATTGAAGTGTGTATGAACGCGAATTATGGTTTTTAAAATATATCTTTTTATAAACGATGTGTTAAGTAGTCCAGGATCAAACAATAAAACAAAAAAAATGTTAACATTTTAAAACTGAATATTTTTAAACTGATAAAAATATGATTATATTTATTTCAATCATTATTTTACTGTATCAGCTTCCAGTATTCCAAGAATGAATCTAAAAAATGTGTAAATACTGAACTTACATTGCAACTCTTTACATTTAAAAACTCGATTTTTTCAACACTGAAAATAGCAATCGCCATTTTTGAAAGACAATCAGCAACGCATTATGCACAAATCCGTAGATAATTTGTAATCCTATTTTTTTGCAACTTACAAAATTGAAAAGTAATGTTTTTATTTAAAATTATTACAAAATCGCAACAGTATATTTTCTCGAAGTAATGATTCAAGATTTTAAAGGAAAAAAAGAGAATAATAGAAGCAAAATATTAAAGCATAATTTGAGCTCCTACTTTTCTTTCTAAGTATTCGGAATTCAATTTACCGTAGTAGATTAGATGCGAAAAATAACTCCGGAAAGCAAGGAATCATTTTCTTTTTTCACTTTTATTTTCTTGTTTTAAATTCTCAACAGCATTTCAACTAATCCCAAATGAAGAAAGAGAAAAAGCAGAAAGCAAGTCTTTTTAAATTTTCAGCAGGAAATACTTAATTCACTTCTTCTTTTTTTTTTAAACCAAAAGCAGAGTCGTTATTTTTTCAAGGATAATTTTTCTGATGCGGCGGCAGGATTATAATTTGATGCATTTTCAGCTTGAGAAGCAAAAGCTGGTCTTTTGTAAACGAGTATTATGTCAATGCGATACATATTCTAGCGCCTGTTAGGGATTTAAATTTTCTTTTCAAGGAACAAAATGTTTTTAGCAACATTGTGGAAGCCAAAAGTGTAATTTGAATTGTCATTTAGGCTCATAAAAGTTTTCTTTTTCTTTTTTCTAAACCTAACTAACGTTAATAAGAATACAAATACGTTTCAAAGGTACATACTTATGTTTAAAAAGTACATATATGAATAAAAATAAAGCTGAAGTGATGTATTTATAAAGCATGCGTCTCTTTTAAGCTTAAAAACAAAATTCGAAAGAAGTCTAACTAATACAGGCATTAAGTAATTATACACTTAAATAATAAAAAAAAATGTTTGTATACTAAGATAAAATTTTCTACTGCAGTACCTGGAATTTACTTGAGCTAAAAATTGGCATTCGAATCAAAGTCTTTTAAATGGTATTTTGTCTAGACTAATTGAGGTTAAATTATTTTTTAAAGAATGTCTGTTACGCGCTATACTTCATCTCTCGTTGAAAAAAAACATTGAACACATTTTTGTAAATTGTAAAATGGTTATACAACTTTCGACTACAATAAGGCATTTTTGACTAAATTTCCAAAAAAAAAAAAAAACTCATGAAAGGAGGCTTACGCTATTGATAATGTATCAAAAAAGATCAAAAAGCAGAATTGCGTCAATCTGTGCGATACCAGATCAAACAGAGAATTCGATTCTCGATCATACATGTAAATTTTTATCTCAATTTTTCCTCTAAATCTAATTGAAGTTAATGCTAAACCGCGGAGAGATGGCGGATAGACTAAGAACGGAAACGGACCACTTCATTTGGAAATAGGTTGGGTTAGCTAGGTTGGATTAGCGAGAACGCAGGACTTTACTGCTTGCTTAGGCATTCTCCTAAATCCAACCTTTCTTTTTTTAAATGAAGTGGCCCGTTTCTGCTTCCTGTTCATTTACCATATCTCCGCGGTCTAGCGTTATATGATTTTTAAAGAATACCTGCTTTGCACTATATTATGTAACTTACTATGTATAACTACTGTGAACACGTTCGTGTGCTTTTATCTCATACATAATTTCTCTAGCCAGTTTTTCTATTCCTATGTGAGATTTTCTTTATTCCTTTACCAAATTCCATGATTTACTCTTCATTTTATAGCTTATCGTGCAGGCTGATGATGACTGAAATTAAACCAACGTTCCTTTTTTTTTCCAGAAAACATTTTTTATACATTAATTTCTTTTTACACATTATTTCATGAAAAGCTTCCGTAAACAAAAACGATGTGGCTAGAAGAGCAAAGATCGTAGGTTTGATCCTGCTACGGTTTTGTCACTTTTGAATTCTTTAACGGATAGTTTTGAAGCGTATTTCCAAGAATAAGTTGTCTAAACTCATTGTCGGATTTTGAACTACAGTTGTGCAGTTGCATATAAGCCGGAAAAGAAAATGTTTATTTTAGCATTTGAATTTTGCATGAATAGTGTTTCTTAAAGGTGCTCTTTCCGTTTTCTTAACACCCCATAAAACTACAAAATTGAGGTATCATTTCATTTTCTTTTCAATTGGCTAAAAATAACAATTCACTGCTTTCCCATTTTTTAGCCTACTTTCCCGTTAAAAATAAAAGAGACGAAAAAAGCATTAAAATTGGCTTAATGCATCTAAAAAATGTCGCCAAGTCCAAAAAATATCGCCAAGTCCAAAAAATATCGCCAAGCCCAAAAAATATCGCCAAGTAAAAAAAAAGTCAAAAAGAAACAAAAAAATGAAATAAATATCGAAAAATTAAAAATTTGAAAGTAGGGTATTGAGATGGGGAATTTGTGTGTCTGTCGGTCGGTCTGTCTGTCTGTCTGCCCCCCCCTAATAACTTTTGAATGAACATTCCGATTTGGACAAACTTTTTTTTGTTGGAAAGATCTCGGCGAGTACAGCTCATTCCCATATTTGATTTTTTGATTTGAACAATTTTTGGTTCAACTTTGAGCCGTTCAAATAACCGGTCCCGCGATACTAACTTTTTAATGAACAGTCCGATTTGAACAAACTTTTTTTTGTTGGAAAGAACTTTTCAAGGATACTTCATTCCCGTATTTACATTTCCGATTTGAACAATTTTTCGTTCAACATTGAACCGCTCAAGCAAGCTGTCACCCCTAATAACTTTTGAGTAAACAGTCCGAAAAAAAAATGACTAACTGTGCAGACGATTTTTTGTTTATTTATTCATTTGTTTTATTGAATTTATTATTATTATTATTATTTTTGGCAGACGATTTTTTTTGTAACAAAAATGTTTCATTCACGAGGGCATTTTATTCTTTATTTATATTTAACAACTGGCAACGGATTAAAAGTGAAATTCGAGACATTTTATCAACGGACGAGTTTTTTTTTCTTTTTTTTCTTTATTTTTTTTCTTTCTTTGATAAAATGTGTTTTGATGTACTTTGTACTTTTAATTTTTTTTTTGAAAACAATTGAGGAATTTTTCTACGGAAGAACTGTAACAGTTACATTCTTTAAAACGTGCGACAAAGCTTTATTTATTCATTTATTTACTTTTTATGTGTCTATTTCATCTGATGAGAGGGGTATATTTTGCTTTTAGAAATCAGCTTCAAGTGCTAAAAAGGTATGTTTGACATAATTTTTAGTCTTAGATAATCAAGAGAATAATGATCAGATGCTAGAATGCCGATGTCGATGTACGGGAAAGTAGGCTCGTTTAGTTCTTGACAGAACTTCTTGTTAAATACTACCGTCAAGAAATTGAATTTTGGAATTACTGTGTCAAGCTTGAATGCTTCTCACGAGTCAGGGAGGTGTTATTTATTTATGTTTTATAAATGTCTACAAAAACTTCAACTGCAATTAATAAACGTGTTATTTATTTATATTAAAAAAAGCTGCAACTATGAGAAAAAGCCTAACCTGCGGTAAAGATATCCGATAAATAATCATAAATACGTCCGTCTGTCTGACGCCGGTATTCGTCAGGCTATTCGAATCTAGCAAAAATACTATAAAATATTTCCAATATCATTATGTCTAAGATCAAAGTGGTGTTGCCTATGTGCCCTTACAGATCCTAATGTTTTACTTATTGCCAACAACAATTTGTATTCCTATTTCATACATACCAACTCACATTTTCAACTACGACTACTTCCCAGCGTTCGTTGTCAGCAGGCTTATTCGCGCCTCTTCCATCGGTGGTAATGTAATTTTAGTTTCAGGACACATTCATTGAATATTCCTTAAATATTTGTACCGCGACTAATGTTTCTCGGATGACTGTTTTGGACAAATTCCAAAAGCCGAATGAGCTGCAAGGGAATATGGATTCCGTCCTTTGAATGCCTTCAAAGGAAATTTGGAGTACAAGGAAATACAGCACAGCATGAATATTAATGAAGTATTTCATGATGACATGTATCGTAAATTATTTTCATTTTTGGTATTTAGATGGCCAGCAATTTAACGAGCAGCATGTGTTACTTTCCATGATGGGTGTGTCCTGAAACGCAATGATTGCCTACTCTTGCAACAAGTGTGATAAATTTCATCTGCAAAACCACGCTAGGTGTATAACATGTCACTAGATACGAAAAGCAATTATTAATGTTTTTAAGTAAAATGTCTTGTGTTCATGTTCTCAATAAAGAAATACTAACGGACTGGAACGAAATTTAATAATATACTTATTAATATTTTTAATTTTTAATTCATTTGTCTAAATCGTAAATCCCGTTAAAAAATTTTCAACAGTGGACTTTTTAAAAAGACATCTATTTTTTTTCACTATTATATTCTTTAAAAATTGATAAAAACCAACAACAGATTATAGTTGCTCAAAAAGAGATTATAAATTAAGCATAGGTAAATGCTGCAAGCCAAGACTAAAAAAAATTTCGTCGAACAAGGATTAAGCTAAGCCTTATTTTTTCTTTGTACAAAAAAGAGACATTAATGCATTCGTGATTTCTCTTTCAAATATTTGTTCATTAACATTTATGTTTCTTTTAATGTGCTACTTACAAACGTACTAGAGGATAGGGAATCAAAAAATAATTTTTTAACAACGCCCAATTTGTGTAACGAGTTTTGTCGTAACATTACTCTACAGTTAGGATTGTATAATAATGGAGGGAAAAAATGTTTTATTCCAGTAGTTTAAATTAATCATAGGTTGCGTTTATTATAAACAAAAATATTTTATGATTTATTTTCTAAAGGGTTATTTTTGAACATTGGGACACAAATGTAGCTATTAAACCAGCTGAAAAAGTTGAACCATACATATATATATATATATATATATATATATATATATATATATATATATATATATATATATATATATATATAAATGTATAAAAATTGCTTACACAGACTCAATAGTAGAGAGAGACGGCAAATAAGTCAATATGGGTTAACTTGCTACGTATGTGGAATCGGCATGAAAAATAGACTTAGATTTCAACACTCTACCCAAGTAGCATCAACTCATCGGATTTTGCTCGACCGATCATCAAACTCCTCGTAAACTGATCCCGTAACGCACGATGACATCGTTCCGATCAGTATCCGAGCACGGTTTTCGATGAGCTACTTTTCATTGGAAAGCGATATCCTTCCAATAAACTTTCCCGATGAAAATAAGCCGAGCATCCAAAATTGATCCTAAATTCATCGGCACGGAACTGCACTGCTCGTAAATTGCTACAAATCTCATCGTATTATACAAATAGAGCAAAACTCATCGGATGTTGCTGCTCGGATTCTGTTTGGCCGATGAGACATATTGGAGCAATTCCCGATGAGAATTCATCGGAATCGATCATCGGCCGATGAGAATTTCTTCGGTTTTCAATGAATGGCAGATCATCTGCCGATGAGATTATGCTGCTAGGGTAGTAAAGTCCAGTGGTGGTGGGATCCTATATGAGTGGCAAACCTAATGTACTCGTATATAGCTAAGCACTATGTATTTTCAGCTGATGTCTCCAACGTGGCATGGAAACTGTTACGAAAAACCTGGGTAGAACCTCGTTTTCACTTTTGATGATTCTAGAGACACTCCGTAGTCTTAATAACATGCAAAGGCTCCTGGGTACATCAGAGGGCCTCCTCGATATTCTCCGCAACCCATCTTAGATGGCTAGTTTTTGAGGATGGCGAAAAAAATATTTTTACCATACCCCAAATGCGACATTAACCCATTTTATCCCTATCAGATTCTGCAATGCCTTGGATTTTCCTACGAGGAGGCAAGATCTGATCCACTGTGGTTTTCGGACTTCTTACACATTATTCTAACTTCGGATTTGGTCTAGTTTCACTAAACTGACTGAATTTCTGAAGTAATTTAATTGATAAAATTTCCATTTTGGCAAGCTACATGCCTCTTAATTCAAGAGCAAAAGCATCCAACCGGAAGTGTGTTGTTCGTTGCTAAAATAATTTGGTTTAAAAAGTTATAATGAATCTTGAATTTAGCGTAATTAACGTGAAGTAGTACTTTTCCTTGAATCTGGTTATAAGAACTATCACACTAAGCGTAATTTCTACGTAATTTGTATAAATTTGATTCATATATTTTATTTGGGTTTTCATGCACTAGAAATAAGCATATTTTAAGCTACTTCGTTACGAAAGCTGAACATTCAGAGGATCAATTGTACCTTACCTTTATTGCGCAAGCTTGACTACTTGCTCTCCGTTAAAAAAAAAGCACAAAACACACGCCAAACTCCAACACTTTCATATGGTTAAAATATAATACAAAACGCGTTTCTTAAAATGTCTACTCAACTAATTTCTGTAGATACTTCTCTTTTCCTGCCACAGGAAAATATTTGATAAGCAAGATAAAAATCAGAAAATAATCTAACGATTTTCAACTAAGGCCAGTTATTTGTTACAAATAAACAAAGATATTTGCCATTTTTCGATACATATTGTTCTGAATAGAGTTTAAAGAGATCTTAATGATTTTATGAACATAGACAGCCATTACAAAAAATAGCCAAAAAAGTAACATTTTGACGTATTACTAAAACAATGAACAACAGTTCTTCATCTACACTTCTTCATGCATTTCATTAAATTAAATATCATTAGAGCAATGTAAACGTTTAAGCAGAATCACGCATTGTATAAAACAAATATGATTGTTATTTGTTCTATAAGTTTATCATTTGATTAAAAATAGCTAAAATCAAAACACGCAATGCAAGCGGCGTTAATGTAGCTCGGGAAAAAATTACTTATGTAACTAACTTAGAAATCTTTAATTTAGGGAATTCATTTTTTTGCGAACAACGCAATTTCTTCATGTGTAAAAGATGGAGGTTCTAGCGGGCTGATCAATAAGACCAGATGTGGCTGTAGGGAGCCATTTATCTTTGTGGAACTTTATAAAGCAAAGAAACACAAAACGCACAAATACGATATTTGTTTTTGGCAATTCATTTTTCTTTGTATGCTGTTATGAGTTTAACCGTTCTGAATGCGAGCTTTTATATTTTAAGAGTAATTTGAACTTGTTTTTTAGTTTTATTTTTAAGGCAACCATTAAAGAACTCCGCAACACATAAAAGAGGATTGGAAGATTTAGAATCGAAAAACGCTTTCAATGATGTTTTTGGTTAACGAGTTTTGTCTGAAATGGTAATCCGAGAAAATTCTGATTGTGAAAGTTTCTCTCTTCAATTATATTTCCTCAAAATTAGGAGATAGGTAGAGAAATTCAAACTGCAAAAAATGCATTTTTTGGGATCTTTGAAAACTTTCTTTAGCGCTATGCTGTTTAAAATTGGCAACATTTTTTCACGTATTTAAAAATTTAATCAGTAAAAATATACAGGTTTTAGTAGATTTTGCATCTAAATAGTACATATTTTAAATGCATTTTTTTAAACACGTTGCTTGTATGTGTGTGTGTTTTTCTATCTTTCTTTTTTGTTTGTTTGTTACATAGAAGAATATAAAAAAGAAAATATAAAAAACCTTGAGAAGTACATTTTGAGAGATGTGTGATTAAAAAAATGTTCCTATTATGTTTCATAAATTGCATTAGTGTTATTATTATGAGTTCTTTATGTAAATTAATACTCTAATGTCAGGTTGCCGATACGTTATTGTCATGTTTAAAAGCAATGGAAAGTTAAACTGAATAACCTTCCTCAAAATTGGATGTAGAGCAATTTTAGGCATATACTTAAAACTATAAACTGGAATTTCTTTTTAGTTTTTACATATTGTATGAAAAACAAAAATAGGAAAAAAACACACATTATTTTAAATGATAAATACCATATAGATGTCAAGTTATCGATACTTAATTGTCATGCTTAAAAGAAATGTAATGATAAGTGACCTCCTAGCAGCATCATTTCATCGGTCGATGATCGGCCATTCATCGAAACCCGATGAAATTCTCATCGGCAGATGATCCAATATGTCTCATTGGCCAAACAGAATCCGAGCAGCAAAATCTGATGAGTTTTGCTCGAAATACGATGAGATTTGAAGCAATTTACGAGCAGAACAGTCCCGCACCAATGAATTTCAGCGGGAAACTTGATCGGAAGGATATCGTTTTCCGATGAAAAGTAGCTCATCGAAAACCGTGCTCGGATACTAATCGGAACGATGTCATCGTGCGTTACGGGATCAGTTTACGAGGAGCTCGATGATCGGCCGAGCAAAATCCGATGAGTTGATGCTACTTGGACTCTCTCCTCAAAACAGGATGTTTAGAAATTTTAGGCAAATACGTGTGTTCATTTTAATGGAATATTAAAAATACCCATTAAACACTTTTTCTTAGCTTTCAAATATCTTGTGACAAACAAAAACAGAAAACAAAACATTTTTTATTTTGAATTATTTATGCAATATATTTTATATGTATTTATGCTCTGATGTCAAAATGCCGATACATTATTATCATGTTTAAAAGAAATGTAAAGTTAAAGTGACCCCCCCCCCCTCCTGACTCAAAACTGGACGTTCAGCAATTTTAAGCACATGCATGGCACATGCATGTGCATCTACTTATATTAAAAACTGAGTATCTATCTTTCTTTCTAACTATCTATCTATATCACGCTTCTTTCTCCTGAACTCCAATGAACTGAAAGTCGAACCAGGTACCGATAGATAGGTAATTTTTCAGGCTTCATTAGTTTCATTCTATATATTTATACGACTTTAATTAACGAATATATCAATTAATAAGTAGTCAAATTTAAAGCGATTAAGCCTAATAAATGATTAAATCTGAAATCCATTTTTGCAAAACGTGGTTGCTATGAAACAGTAATAACAATGATAATGAGAATTTTGAATGAAGGCTTAACTAAATCAAACACGAAACTCATTAGCGGGTCACGTACCTAATATTTTTATCGCTAGCTACTTGTAATATTTTGAAACATTCATTTGTTGAAAAGGGCACAGAACATTTCTGCCGCAACGTAGGATATTTCCGCTGCAAAATTTATCTCTATGATCCCCCTCATGAGACATTTCCGCCGCGTCTCTCCCCGCCGTTTCTGTGCGACAGGACAAATTTGCCGATTGAGCTGGTAGATTGTAATATTTGGCGAAGTAAAATTGGCGAAGTTTAAATTGATTTACACTGCATTGGGTGTTTTTTTTTTTTGACTTCTATTCGATTTCCCCCTATTATAAGTGGTCCGGGAATAAATTCAGCTTTTTAGATTAGGTCTGTGTCGCCAAATGAAGATGTGTCGCCAAGAATGAAAATTTTAAACCAGTAACCCCTTTCTCACCCTTGGAAATGGCGCGGCGGATTTGTCCTGTGCCAGTCAGAGGGGAATAGGAGTCGCGGCGGAAATGTCCCATGCGGAAAAAAAGGAGGATAAAATTTGCGGCGGATAGGTCCTGTTCCGGTTGAAAAGCCATCTACTTATATTAAAAACTGAGTAGGGGAGAGCGGGGCTAAAAGTTCCGCGGGTAAGTTGTTCCCTTTGAAATAACTCAGCTAAGAAAAAAGATACATGTGTTTTGTAAATACGTCGTGAAATAGAATGTTATAGCGCACAAATGGCGGCCATTTTAGCCAGCCCAGTGGCGTCCGGTGTATCAAAAGCCGAGCACGTGCATTACTAATTTACGAAAGTAAATATTTTTGGTTTGGGTGTTTTTGGTCTTTCGCCCTAAATTGAATAGTTAATGTTTAGCTTTTTGGTTTTTTTACATGAAGATAGATTGTGCACCCTTATATCCTACGCTGAAACTATTTATGTTTCGTTATCTAACCTATAATTTAATGTTTTAAAGACATGTGCTTTTGGGGCTAGTTGTTCCCTTTTTTGGGGGCAAGTTGTTCCGCGGAACAACTTGCCCCAGAAAAATTAGCAACTATCCCGAAGAAACGTCTTGCCCTATTCATCTAAACCAGTGATGCAGTGACTTAATACACATATAAATAAATATTATATGCTACTGTGAAGACCGAAAATGATATTTCATCAAACATAAATCCAGAAATATTCAGTCTATCCGATAGATATATATTAGATATAAAATTTTCGAAAAGCGAACCATGTAAGCTATCGAAATGTGTTTCATACTTTGATATAAAAGTCATAATTTCGGAGAATCGTATTAGAAGTTCTAGATAGCTCCCTGTTATAACTGAAGACTGAACCAATTATCTTAGCTTATTAGCTGTTGAAGCTGTTAGTTATTATATGTAATTTTCATTTGTTGCACTGTATTAACTGTATTTTACCATATTAATGTGTTATAATTTACTATTTACTAGATGCGTTGCCCGGCTTTCCACGGTTTACCTTGAGAATAAAACTTTTGTCAAGCAACGTGTGTCTATAAGTCCCGATTGCATTATTAAAGTCGATATTTTGCCGGCATCTAGTGCAAAAAAGAAATCAATCGCCAAAAAAAGTTTAAAATCCCGTCGTAACAGGAAAAGCCTCAAAGCAAAGGTCTCATCAGAAAGATCGAAGAAAATACGTCCTAAAGGAAATTTTCTCGCGCAGCTTTGGAAATTACTAACCGCTTCACCCGGCAAAAAGATACAGGCGTTTTTAAGTTAGTAAAAATCAATTTCAAATTGGATTTACAGAAATCGTCTGTTCTAATTAGCGTGAAAAAAATAAATGGTAAAAAAAAAGTTGAATAAAAAAGGGTTGCCATTTTTTTTCTTGAGCGTAAACTAATTTTCTAAATATGGCCGATTTTAACAGCATTCAGTGGATTTTTCGCAAAATATCGCCAACAGCGCAAAAATTGAACCGAAATTCAAGAAATCATTTTCTTCGGCAAATTTGTCGCCAACTTGGCGAGCTGTCACCAAGTTGGCGTCAAACACTTGGCGACCAAAAGCTTGGCGATGTATCGTCAAGTGATTGCGCCAATTCATATCACTTTTGTCTACATTAAAATTAACACTGATTTACCCCAAAGAAGGGTAAGCCCCCCCTCCCCGGGAACATTCGAATGCAACCACAAGGGGAGGTACACAACTAGACCTCCCTCAAAGCCAACATATCAAATTAGAATCTTCTACGGTATACAGTTTTTGAGTTACGCGACATACATACGCGCATGCATAACACACGTACATACAGTCATACCGCCGTACATAAAGTCATACTAATATCAACCATTGTTTTTTTTAATACAAATTATGTTTTTAAGGAGTTATTCATCTCGCAACGTGGTTAAATTCAAATCAGCATCGTTATTCATCGTCTTGTTAATATCGGAACAATTTGCCCCAACCACGGAACAACTTGCCCCAAGACGGGGTTAGTTGTTCCTTTTCGGCTTTACTTGCTATAAAATTAATTATTAAAAAACCTTACAAAATACAACTCAAAAAACAGTCTGTATATCAAAGGGACATATAATACTAAGTTTTAACCTCGGAATATTAATTCTGGAACAAAGTTTTCAAAACGAATTTTGAGCTTGATCAAAAAACGGAACTTTTAGCCCCGCTCTCCCCTATATATGTTTGCTTCTTTCCCTTGAGCGAGCAGAACTTGCTGTAACTTTCCTCACCATTTTGAAGGCGCGAAGCATCATAATAATTCGAATGATTTTTTTGATGCAGGAAAAAAGTGAAAACGTGAAGCGCCTGTACGCGAGCCGCCTTGGCGGTGAGTATTATTTTAAAACATTCTTTACTACTTTAAAGGCGCGAAGCCCCCGTGAAACACCGGGCCAAGCAGCTAGCTACTTAAGCATTAGTGGGCCACGTACGTATTATGTCTTAAAATCTTATGAAAATTGAATTATATCAAATATTATCACATTAGAATGAGGTAAACGTTGGGTGGCGGGGGGACATTATGCATCAACATGCCGCAGGAAGCTAATCTAGCTGCCCAGGCAGCTAGTAATAAAAATAAAATTTGAAAAAGGTACTTTGTTTGTTTTTAAATAACTTATGACAACCAAAAACAGAACACTCTTAAAAGAGAAGAACTAATAAAAACTTTTAATGTACAAATTCGTTTGAGTACAGTTGGTGCTAATTTAAAAAAAGAAGGAAATAACTGGCATAATTTTAAACAATTTACTTTAAAATAAGGGTAACTTTTAAGGGCTTGAATTTGTAACTGTTTAGCTCAAAAAATTACCGTTGTCAAAAATATACTTTCTACGAGTGCACATTAGGCCTGGAAAAACAATAAAACAAACATCTCCACCCTGCGCATTCTGATTGAAGATTCAGTGTTCTTTTTGTCACTTCGGAAAACGGGACGTTTCAGTATGTTCTAATATTTAACTCAACTGTTCAAGGACATTTCAGTATGTTCTAATATTTAACTCAACGGTTCAAGGACATTTCAGTATGTTCTAATACACTGAAGTGACAAAAGTCATGGGATAGCAATATGCAAATTTTCAGATGGCAGTAGCATCGCATAGAACAGGTATAAATGCGCAGTGCTTTTACAGAGCTTTCATTTCTGTTCAAGTTATTCATGTGAAGAGGTTTTAACGTGAGGATGACCGCACGACGTGAATTAACAGACTTTGAACGCGGAATGTTAGTTGGAGCTAGACGCATGGGTCATGCCATTTCGGAAATCGTTAGAGAATTCAACATGCCCAGATCCACTGTGTCAAGAGTGTGCCGAGAGTATGAAATTTCAGGCATAACATCCCACCATGGACAGCGCAGTGGTCGACCGCCTGCACTTAAAGATCGAGACCGGCGACGTCTGCAAAGAGTCGTAAATTCTAACAGACAAGCAACACTGCGTCAAATCACCGTAGAAATCAATGTGGGACGTACAATGGACGTGTCTGCTAGAACTGTGCGGAGAAATTTGGATTTCTTGGGCTATTCCAGCAGAAGACCGACTCGAGTGCCTTTACTGACAGAACGACATCGCTTGCAGCGACTCTTGTGGGCACGTGAGCATATCGGTTGGTCCCTAGATGAATGGAAAACCGTGGCCTGGTCCGATGAGTCACGATTTCAGCTGGTAAGAGCCGATGGTAGGGTTCGAGTGTGGCGCAGACCCCACGAAGCCATGGACCCAAACTGTCAGCAAGGCACTGTTCAAGCTGGTGGTGGCTCCGTAATGGTGTGGGCTGTTTTTTCATGGCATGGACTTGGTCCTCTAGTGCGACTGGACCGAACATTGACTGGAAATGCTTATGTGCAGCTACTTGGAGATCACTTGCAGCCATTCATGGACTTCATGTACCCAAACAACGATGGGATTTTTATGGATGACAATGCGCCATGTCACCGGGCCACAACTGTTCGCAATTGGTTTGAAGAAAATTCTGGACAATTCCAACGAATGATTTGGCCACCTAGATCGCCCGACATGAATCCCATTGAGCATTTATGGGACACCATCGAGAGGTCTGTTCGTGCCCAAAATCCTGCCCCATCAACGCTTTCACAATTATGGACGTCTATCGAGACAGCATGGCTCAATATTCCTGCAGAAGACTTCCAACGACTTGTTGAGTCCATGCCACGTCGAGTTGTTGCACTTCGCCGGGCAAAAGGAGGGCCGACACGATATTAAGAGGTATCCCATGACTTTTGTCACTTCAGTGTATTTAGCTCAACGGTTCAAGGACATTTCAGTATGTTCTAATATTTAACTCAACGGTTCAAGGACATTTCAGTATGTTCTAATTAGGGATTGCAATACCAGAGCAAAAACACAATACCGGTATTCGGTATTTTTAAAACGCCAATACCGGAATACAGGTATTAATACCGGTATTTGAAATATTTCAAAAAAAGAAAGAAAACATACTTGTTTTGTTGTAGTGTTCAATAATTTACACAAAAATATAAATTATCTTATGCAAATATAATATAGAAGAACAAATATTTTGGTCAAATAATAATAAATGCAAAACATGAGCAATACTGTCTAAAATTTTTTCGTGCGACCTCCGAGACATCTGCGCACGCGCCAAGTCTCTTCGGACTTTCTCGAAATAGGGGGGGGGGAAGCAACGAGAAAGTAGTAAGCGAACAAAAGCTGAAGGCATCGGGTAGTGCGCATCCTAAACCTATCTCCCCTTTTTCAGATGGAAGCGTCCGTGGCTCCCAGGCGCACAATACGCAAACAGACAGTATATGACATTAAAAAGAAAAAAAACACAGATAAAATTAATCATTTTTTCAACACAAAAAATAACAAAACGTATAGTAGAGTACAAAAAAATCTGCCTGGTGTCAATATCAATTGAAAAAAAAAAAAAAAAAAAACTTTTTCTACTGCTGATTCTAATGTGATTTTTAAAATAAGATCTTAAAAAACACAAAGCATATATCGAACTCATTCAATCTGAAGCGAATTTTTGTGCATATAGTTCCAGCAGCTGAAAATGCGCCTTCGGAATCGACGCTGGTAGGGGGTATTGTTAACAATGTGCGATAGGTGCGCTCCAAGTACTTACCCCGAAGTCGTTTGTCTTCAAATAATTGTATTTCTCTTCTGATATTTTTGGAAACATCTGTTTTCGGTGCTATACTAGTACTGAAGCAAATGCACCCACAGCTCGATCATAGCATCCTAAGGCTGCAGTTTCGCCCTTATTATGGGCTCCTCAGTTAGGAATAGCCAATGATCGAGCCGGAGAAAAAAATCCTCTTATTGTAGCTAAGATAGCCAAAAAACTGGTAGATAAAGTGAATTTATCTTACCAGCGAGCGTCCGCATATTATGGTGCGGCTCAACTCGAAATTTGAAGGCAAAAGATGGGTAATGTGCAATGAGTTACCGCCCAATAAGCCAGGGCTGAGGCAGAACTGAAGCAAATGCACCCACAGCTCGATCATAGCATCCTAAGACTGCAGTTTCGCCTTTATTATGGGCTCCTCAGTTAGGAATAGCCAATGATCGAGCCGGAGAAAAAATCTTCTTATTGTACCCAGCATTGCACATTACCCAGCTTTTGCCTTCAAATTTCGAGTTGAGCCGCACCATAGTTTGCGGGCGCTCGCTGGTAAGATAAATTCACTTTATCTACCAGTTTTTTTGGTTATCTTAGCTACAATAAGAGGATTTTTTCTCCGGCTCGATCATTGGCTATTCCTAACTGAGGAGCCCATAATAAGGGCAAAACTGCAGTCTTAGGATGCTATGATAGAGCTGTGGGTGCATTTGCTTCAGTTCTGCCTCAGCCCTGGCTTACTGGGCGGTAACTCATTGCACATATGCTAGTACTGTTTGTAGCAATTTTCTTATTATTGGCTTGCTGTGACTTTTCCTGGAGAGACAATTCTTCTTCCACTTCAATATCATCTTCATCAATTTGTTCTAGCTCAGGAAGAGTTTTTGTTTGCTTTTCCAAACCTTGTTGAAGGAAATTTAGGATGAATGTGACAACCTTTGATCGCGTTATTTTTTTTCCCTTCTCTCTCTGTTTCTTTTTTTAATTCACTAAAATTATGCAAATACCTCAAAATATTTCCACTTCATTATATCGTTCCTATGTTCGTATTTTCAAAGCACTGTACAATTCCTTGGCCAGTGGAGTGTCTTCCTCGTTTAGTGACTGCAGCATAAAGTTGATTATGGCATTCGCTGTTAATAAGTTAGAATCCTTCCGACATAAAGCCTCCACTGCTAGTTTTATGGGAAGCAGAGCAGATACTTATTCATTCAAAAATTATTCATTTTTTCCCTAATACCGAAAATACCGGTATTTTGCCTCAGAAAATACCGGTATTTCGAGATTGGAAAATAGCTCGAAATACCGGTGTTCGGTATACCGGTATATAGGTTTTGCAATCACTAGTTCTAATATTTATCTCAGCTGTGTAAGGGCATGTTTTATGAGCCAGTAAGCATTTAATTACACTTACCAGTTTGCTCTATTATACTTACAGGTTAACTCAAGTGCTGCTTGAAGAAAAAGTAACACTAGAGCAGCTGTTCGTAAGGAATTTATTGTAGCCAACTGGCTAACTATTTGAAAATTGCCTTTGTATTTCATTATGCATGGTCTGCTAAACAGCTAATAAAGATATATATGATTCATATTTTAAGATTATTAACAGAACTTACATTGTTACAAATACGTTAGCTGTGCTTTTAAGCGTTTAAAAATACATTTAAATAATATTACAAAACGTACAAAGCGTAAGTTATTGACATAAATCCCGGTCTTAGGTATAATTAACCCCGCGTAAGTTGGGCATACAATATACTTGTAATATGTTTGTAAATAATAATTTTGTCTCTGATGTCTAGAATAAAAGTAGTTGATACGAAAAACTTACAGTTAAACACTTACTTTTTTGACTTTTATTAGAACTACAAGTCGTGGAATTCCAAAAAGTGATTCAATAAATAAAAAAACTTTAAATTAATATTTAATCAAAAGGCATCAGGTCCCTCATCTTATATAAATTGAGCAAAAAGGCACTAACTAAAGAATAAAATTCTCTCGTGCAAAGCGAAACTGCTTTTAAGTAGTTCCTAGGTGATCATAATTTTAGAAGTAAATGACTTTCCTTGAACAAAGTTTGCTACTTTTTTCCTCGTGTTTACTGAAAACCAAATACAAAGTACTGATCCTTAACTCTTTTTTTCCCTCTTCAATCTGCAAAGATGGGTTTGCCGAGTATGAAATTCAATAATTTTTCAACATCATATTTCACAATGAGGGATTACATGCACCCTTTTTGCATCATTCACTTACTTTATTACCAGTAACATGGCTTCTTCTTTGAAATATTTGATAGATTTTGTTTCTCTTAAAAGAAGAATTTTTCAATTTAACGGTTGGGGGAAATCTTTAGCGAAAGAAGAGAAACGTTATACTTTTTCAGGGAGAAAATGGGATTCTGAAATTGGAAGGCATTTCAAAACGGATGGTTTTCTGAATCGGGAACATTGGCACTGATTTTTAGGGAAGATTTTTATCTTCTTTTAAACTTCAGAGTGTAAAAGTAGCATCACAATAAGAAAATATCGCTCCTTAGAGTACAAAAATATTTTGAAAACAACTTGTTTTTTTCTGGTGAAGTTGCTCTTTTCTTACCGTTTTCACGTTTCTGACAATACTGAAAATTTAACAAACTTTTTCAATGGCGGCTGTACTGTTTCCAATTTGATATTATACTGCTTCAAAAAACTTCAGGATAAAAACACAATTTGTTTCGGAAGCACCAGTTTTATAAAGTAAAGGTATAAGCGTATCATTTCAGCACTAAATTTAAGTTTCATAAGAACAAATGGTTTAATACCGCTTAGCATATATATTAAGATTCAACTTCTTAAATTTCTTTTGGATATTATTCATATTCCATTGAGTTAACATAATCCTAAAAATAAAAAAAAATGGAATTTGCATATACGTAGTTTACTGTTAATCTAATAAAAAAAAAAGGTTTAGATAGTAGCAGAGAAACATTTTTCTTAACTATAACGGTTTATACCAATACAAAATAAATATATGTTTTATTTCTTTTTTTCTCTTTAACTTGGGAATTTGGAAGTTAAAATAATCGCGTTGAAAAAAAAGTTCTTGTTATTAAACTATACGTATGAACAACTAATTTTGTTTGCTATAGAGGACATGTTCTAAAAATCTAAAACCATTTACATTCCCGAAATTGGCATACGTCTATGATATTAATTATCAATTTCTATCTCAAAAACTATAAAATCATAAACATATATCTAAAGGACTGAAGAGAGTTAGCAATACAAAAAAAAAATCTCAAATTAAATAATGATCTAAGATTTAAAGAAAAATCTCTATGTAGTTTGTTAAATAAAAGCAGTTGTTACTGTAGATGATAGTGTAGGCTTTTTAATATTTTTAAACAACTAATAAATACGTTATTTATCCTACTTCTTTGTTTTAGAGAAATCCCTCCCCCCTCGAAGGGATACAAAAGAAAGCCTACAGGTAAAGTGAAATCTCTATTAAAAACGAACTATTTGAAACATAAAAGTAATACACATTTTTCCTAGAAGAATTAATTATGCTTCATTACTTTTTTATTAAGTAATGTTAATGATAACTAAAACATAACCACGTTCATTTTTTTCGCACCAAAACAATATTGCTAGACTCTATGTCTCCTCCTCATCATTTGTTTGCAGAACTGCATACGCCTAATTTAATTCAAAGTATAAAATTGCATCCAAAACCAAACAGTAGCCAAGAATATTTTAAATGATAAATGCCGTAACTTAATTCTACGAAATAATTTTCTTGGAGAGCAAATTCGTTTAGAAACCTCTTCTATAACACTAACAAAACACAAGAACCCACAGTGCACACAATCTGTTTTCCCCCTACATAACCAGATCCGAAATGATTTTCCGTCCAATGGGAAAAGCAGCCAAGTTCCCACAATTTCACTGACCTAATTTGAGTTTGACCTAAGAATTCAAAGCAATGGAAATGTTGTGTGACTTTTACTGCTTTGGGATTGTTCCAAAATTTAAATCAGTTCTCGAAAGAAAGTTTTGCTTATGTTTGTGAGATGAAGCATGGAAAATATTTCTTTTGGACGATGCCACTGTAATGCTGCTAAATCTAAGAGTATTTTTCAAAAGTTTGATAATGATCAAAAAATTAAAATGCCTCTTTCTTCTTAGAGCAAATACATTTTCTTTGGATTGTTTTTCCCGCAAAATCTACTGTATTTTTTATTTTTACTTTTGAAGTTAAACATAAATTTATCATGCACACATTTTTTTTTACATTTAAAAATAATTTTACTAAGTAATAAGTTACTATTGAAGTTATGAAATATGGTTCTATTCAGGGTTTTCAAATACATGTTTGTACATATAGAGTATTAATATATAACTGTCTATATTCTCAATCATATATTTTTCAAAAAAAGAAAAAAATAATAATACATAATTAAATATATCAATAATTTTTAAAATATTTTTTTAGAGGAAGTTGGTAACCAGGTCCTTAACATTTCCCTTTTAAATGGTTTTGCTTACTTTGTAACTTTAATCCATATCTTAAAATAATTTTCAAAAATAATACAATTAACGCAATTCTAGTAGATTTATTAGAAAAAAAAACTATTTGTTATGTGATAAAGCTTCTTGAAACTCTTTACGCAAAATAATGTCCTGTTTTTCTTTCATAACCCAGGTGAGAGAAGGTCTTGCTCTGCATGATTAATGTAAATGAAGTGCGAAATGTTAATCATTTTTAAAACAGGGTAATTAAGTTATATATTCTCGTTCCAGAAAATAATATATAATAAGCATTTATTTAAATAACAACTTTTTTGTGTCTAGAAATTATAGATATATAGAAATTATAGATACATTATAGATATATTAGAAAAAATCAGTTATTATTTCAAAAAGAAGGCAGAAGTGTTTACTTAAAACTATTGATACTTGTTTATGTACTTCAGAGCAAAAAATGCTTGATTTTTCAATGAAAAAATACTGTTATCACAAAATAGTTTTAATAAAAAATAATTTGAAATTGTAGCAGTTGTTGAATAGTAAAGGTACGCATACCCGTTAGAAAATGCAGAAATAGTCTACAATTCTTAAACATGTAACATTTTTGCAAAGCTTATTTTAAGATAGTCAATTTAGTCTGCGTATTAAATAGTTAATTACGTTAAAAGACATTATGATAATTATGTTAATCTAAATGTTTACATAAATACCCGAAAAATGCTTGTCACTGTATGACGGGTTTAAATTGAATCAACTTTTTAAAGAGTTTCGCATGATGAACTTTTATTTACCGTTTGAGAAATTGATGACCACCAGTTTCACGTGTTTAAATGGATATGATTTCAAAAAGTGTTTTAAAATAATTATAAATGAAAATATTATTCTTAATAATAATAATAATAATAATAATAATAATAATAATGATAATAATAATAATGATAATAATAATAAAATAATAATAATAATGACAACAAATTTGGTCCACAACAACTGCGTTATTCACACATTCTTTTAAAATGTCATTATTAAAAAAACTTCTTTAAAAAGACAATCCGCATGATACATTTTCTTTCCTAAACAATTTTCGAAGAAATTAAATTGGTATATAACCAGTTCTAAAGAGTGGTACATGGGCAGTTCTGCCATATTTTGGTTACTTAGTGTTATAGGTACGAGGACCATTCACAGTTAAATACTGTGGGAGGACCCTTTTATTTACATCAAAAAAAGTACTAATCTTAATATATAAAAATTACGTGTCCCTATGTTTGTGGCCAATGGACTCCTCAGCTACTGAACCAATTTTAACTGAATTTTGCACGCAGTTTCAGTTTGGTCCAACTTAAATTATTGGATAGAATTTTATCTCAATTTAAGACTGCAATATATTTTTTATTGCAAATTATCTATTTAGCTACCAGCTTTTTTGTATTCTTGGCTTCTATAAGACAAAATCTGCTGCTTTGTCAGTTGCTTCGGAAGCAAAAAGTAATAGTGAAAGGATTAAGGATGTCGAATTGGTTTCTGGCATATTCGTCCCGATTCTCTTAATTTAAATTGTGCGTGTAAGTATTATTAAATCAATATTCGGAAAAGTGTTATTTGCTTACTTCTCCTTTACTTAATTCAATTTATTAGAGCAGTTTATATACTTAACATATGCTATTTTGTATGCTTTAAAAATATTTTTCACTCATGTTTAGGTACAAATATTTTTTTAGGAAAATTATTTTAGTGAAAAATATCATACCTTTTTCGACCATATAATTGGCGCTTGCACTTTGTTACAGCAAAAGTTGAACTGTGATTTATTGCATATGGCTTGCAGTCATCATAATATTTGAACTTGTTCTGCAGAGTGTTATTTAAAGAAGTTCATGTCTCACTTAGTTTC
>JAXGGA010014568.1:0-31712 GCA_038373865.1 Uloborus plumipes
AAAAGTGGCACCCATAAGGCGGCATTATTTGAGAAACTCTGCTGCTTCAAATAATGGTACTCTTGAAGCGCATGTTATTTCTATTCTTCTATTACGTGGGAGTCGCAAGTATTAATTTATAAGAAATTTTTGTTCTCATTAAAGATTCAAAATCGTGGCTTGTGTAAAGCAAGCAAGCATTGGGAGAATATTTCATCATATGTTTCCTGGTAGAACAATGACAGTATACTTTCAAATTAAATGTAAAATTTACTTTATTCATTATTATTATTAGTACTTGAGGACCGAGCCCACTCGGTTAAAAAAAAAAAGAGGTTTGTAAACTCGTGTTTTTTTCTAGAATGCGAAGTACTTATTTAGATAAACTTGAAAAGCATTTTTAAGCCTTTGGTTGCAATTACGCATTTAAAACAGCCGTAATTTGTTTAAAAAAACACAACCTTATTTAACATTTTGAAGCAAAAATGGGACACCGGTGTCCCACTGAACGAAACACCGATTTCCCATGAATATTTTACCTTTTACGCAGAAAGGGACACCACTGTTCTGTGCTGTATTACATAACCAGAAAATTATTAAAATGCTAAATATAATACTTTCCCCTTATTTTGCCGTAAATTAATGCAGAGTAATGAACAAATTATGAAAAATACGTTGATAAAAATTCTACGTCAAAGGGTTAATCCATGCTCACGGTAAAATCACACCCAATTTCATTTCATTTGGCGCCGAAGGCGCGGGAGGGGTTGATGAGAATATATGCAGAGTCCCTGTTCTCCAGTACGCATTTAGTCCAGTTGGTTTTGACTTTCACTTCACTTGACACTCCAAGGTTCCCCCCGTACATACCACAACTCGTGGTTTAACCGGGATGGGGCCTTGAAGAGCGCTCTGTTCATTTTTGAACAGACCCAAGGGCCGAGAAGACCCTTGGCCCAGCATCCCCCTGAGGTATCGATTCACTTGAAGGATTTTATGACCACGAACATTTTTAACGTCCGCCAGCCACCATTTATGAAGACTGCGGATCTTTGATCAGCTGGACTTCCTCTATATGATCGGCCCGGGACCCTCCGGTTACGAGTCCGACGACTTACCGATCGGACTACAAAATCCAAAACTTTATCTAAATACGAAATTTTATCAAAATCGTTTGAGCCGTTTTCGAGATCCGAAATATATATATGGGCGATTCTCTGTAAACTCGTCATTTTTCACACGAAATCTGTCCGGGAACGGTTTTTTGAAATGTGCGTATAATTAAAATACTATTGCTCAGAAAATGAATCTATTACTTTAGTTTGAAAGAGGGCCAATTGAAGTTTGTGTTTTTCTGATAAATCATGATAGGGGGTAAGTCCCCCGCCTAGTATAACTAGACAGGGGACTGTGCCAGGTGACTGTGTTTTTGCTCTTTGTTGTGTAATATCTGCAAAACTATTGGAACATAATTAGTTACGAGACTACCTATAAATTGAGGCACAAATCGTGGACATAATAACTAATATGTTTCATAATTAAATTAATTGACATTAATAAAATCACTTCCCAGAGGACTGTTTTCGCAACGATCACGATGCATACTTTCAGCACAAATGTGGCTCTCAAACTAAGCAAAGCGGTGTTTCAACACCGTTCTCGGCGATTTCGGCAAATTCACACTGATTACTTTAAACTTCATGCCAAAAAGAATTTGCAAATGTAATAGATTTTTCGTATTACAGCTTTGAATTTGTTGCAGGGGACTGTTTGAAAAAACTCCGGACAGAATTTACATGACAATTTTAAGTTTTAGAAATACGTAATTATACCTTATTTCATAAGAAAAATATAGCTTCATTATTCTATTTTTAGATATTAATTGCCAAATTTATGTAGTGTGAATAGGTTTTTTGAAATACTATCTTTAACAGTCAGACTATGGGATTGGGACAGCCAGGGGACTGTGTTTTTGGCGCTTAGATAATTTCTAGAAAAAAAAATTAAATTGTTATCACTCCAAATATGATTGGGCCACAAAGTATTAATGCTAAACTTGTATTAAGAGCGATAATTACTTTATTACACTTTATTATTTTTAAAATACTCAGTCCGGACAGCCAATTACCAGTTTACAGAGAATCGCCCATATACAAGAATTGCACGTCTAAAGATATTAGATGTAATTTTGTTTCGAAACTCAATATTTTAAGAATGAGTTTCATATTTATTGATCTTTTACCTGAAATATCTTATTAAACACTCTTGAGGAGGAAAAAAAGTATTTTAAAACTAACTATAACACTTTTATACTCAATTTTAAAATCGCTTTTGAAAAGTAAAGTAATCTGATTTTTATATATTGTAAGTTACCATAAAATTCAATAGATGTCGATGGACAATTACCACTGCTTTTATCCCATGGCTTTTGAATAAATGAAACAGTTTGTTATCTAGTGAAGTCTTGCTTTAACATTTAAAAAACAATAACAATTTAACGTTGCCAAATACCATAATTTGAACTTGCGCTGATGTGATTAAATATGAAATCCAATTGTTATAACAAAACGTGGTCGCCACGGAAACATAACAATGAAAGTAATCACAAATAGAATGGCGAAATAAAAGCTTCTCAAACTTTCAATGAAGGCACAAAAAAAACGGGGTTTTTTGTAAAACGCGCGTTTTTACAGAAAAAACGCCGACGTAGATCAACTCAGAAACCAAAACTCTATCTAAATACAAAATTTTATCGAAATCGTTAGAGCCGTTTTCGAGATCCGAAAAATAAATAAATAAATAAATAAATAAATAAATATATATACAAGAATTGCTCGTTTAAAGATATTAGATTGTTTTGTCAATTACTGATTTTACTACATTGGTTTTAAATTTTTTCATGTATTACGATTATTATTTCAAATAAGTGGTTGTCAATCTGATCTTTTCATTAAAGTTTAATTTTGAAGCTTCATAGTGTATTATAAAAGGTTTTGTCTAATGATATTTTATGTGCACTGGAGCCAAATCACCACTTGTTATTTCATTGTTGTAAAAAATCTATGCTTTCAAATAGTCGTAATGATCCTTGACAAAGATCATTTTATCTTTGAATAGTGCTTGAAAAAAGTTCTAGATTTTAAATTTTTCAACTTTACGAAATACTCTTTAAAAATTTTTAAATTTTCTGTATGAACCATGTCAGAGCATTATTGATCTTGTGTATTTTTAAAAATAATAAATATTTTCAAACCAAAAAAAAAATTCTTATTTGTCTGTCTTTTAGCCAATATGAGAACACACAATTGAAGGGCCAGGGGGAAAAAAGATGAAAGTCACTTTTTCGTCAATTCTTTTGCGCCTCAAAAACCCCGGCGCTCAAAAAATCTCGCGCCCAAAAGCCCCGGCGCCCAAAAGTCCCGGCACCCAAAAGTCCCGGCGCCCAAAAGGCCTCGCGCCCAAAAGTTCCGGCGCCCAAAAGGCCTCGCGCCCAAAAGTCCCGGCGCCCAAAAGGCCTCGCGCCCAAAAACTGGGCCCCCAATGTTCCCGGCGCCCAATGTTCTTGCGCCAAAAAAGCCTCGCGCCCAATCTTCCGCGCCAAAAAGCCGGCGCCCAATCTGCCGCGCCCAAACTTCCTAGACCGAGGTCTGCAACTGGCAAGAAGCTATGTACGCAGCCCCATTTGAAACAAACAAACGTTGTGTAGTCCCTCTTTAAAATTGGCAGTATGGCAACACCTCGCGTCCTGGTGCAGCAGATCCCTCCTCCTATGTAGCTTGCGGCAGGGGGCCAATGCACATGGTGGTTTAGCGAGACGGAGTCAGCGGAACAGTCCACTACGCCCCCGCGCAGGACATTCTAGCGAAGGAGCACACATATACGACTACCCACACACGCACATGGAAACGCGCACACACTCACCTATCGCAATTCGTCATTGCGAAAAACACAAATTGAGTTTGAGATGTAAAATTAAAATAATTATTTATTTCATTTTTTTATTCTCAAGTTGCTTACATTTCAGAAAAAATAAAATAAAATAAAACTACTTACGTTTAGGAGTTAAATACTTAGTTGGCGGATTTTCCAAACGGAGATATCCCATTGAATTCTGATTTTTAAAAAGCTTGCAGATATATCCAAGAAAGTTTGACAGGAAAAAGTTTGACATTTTCTGAAATAATACACATAATCATTACTGCTGCAGATAATTTCTTCTTATAAGAAACAGTGTATAAGAAAACCGTATTTGGTTGGGTATTGAGCTCTTTTTATGTTAAAAGTTTTATATACTGTGACAACCAAATCTTGATTTTTTCATGTTTAGTTAACTGACTTCAACAAAGGAGGAGGTTATCAATTCAAAGCGTATACTTTTTTTTTGTTTGTTCACACATAACATCTGATATACTGAACCGATTTGGACGATTTTTTTTAATCGATAGCAGATGGTATAACTTAGGTACCATGTACACATATGACGATATTTGTTCACTAGAAAAAAAGTTATTATGGAAAACAGTAAATTTCATGTCATTTCCCCATTAAAGGTTTAAATTTTCAATCCATTGTTGCAAAAATTTGTTGCCTCGCAACAGCAATATTAATAGTAATCATGATGAAAATTTTGAACCAAGGCTTCTCTGGAGTAAGTATGAAACATTAATAAGTAGTCGAATTTAAAGCGATTTGTCCTAAATGATTAAATATGAAATCCATTGTTACAAAACGTGGTTGATATGAAACTATAATAATAATGATAATGAGAATTTTAAATGAAGGCTTAACTAAATCAAACATGAAACTCATTGGCAGCGTACGTAGTATGTGTTAAAATCTTATGAACAACGAGAAACTAGAATTGCTTTGAAATATAAATTAGTTGAAAAGCCGTTGATATTTAAATGGCTTTGATTAAGCTAGTACACAAATAAATACCAGAGAATAACAAAGATTATTTTTTAGTGTCAATCGTTTAAAATTTTAGACGCGTTGATAGTTTTTTCCTTTTTTTTTCAGTTTATTTTATGGAGCATTTACTTAAGAAAATTAGGTGAAGTTTTTCTAAAAAGAATAAAAGAAAATAATTTTGGAAAAAAATAGAACCGACTTCAGTTGGAAATTGCTCTAAAAACGATAGGTAAAATGATATTTAATCATATTTTGCCAACATTTTTCAGAGAAACCATTGAAAATTAAAAGCAGAATATTTGCATTATTACACGAATGTGTGGTAATCAATGAAATGTATCCATTAAAATTTATATTTATAGTTGAATTATAGTTGCGTATAATTCTATACATTGTTTTTGCGCCGACTTCAAAACTTATGTTTAAAAATAGTTTCGATGGTGTTCAAAGAAAAAAAAATATTTTTTACTTTTTAGAGCAATTTCCAACTGAAATCGGTTCTATTTTTTTCCAAAATTATTTTATTTTTTTTTAACTACGTTTTGACATGAGATTCACCCTTAAACATACTGATGTTACATTAGGAGATTTTGTTTTAAATTTAAGTTAACAAAAATTAGAATCAAAAGTTTTTACTCATTTCACCCCAAGATTGCGTAAAATACGTCATCATGCGAAAATAATGTTAATTTAGAATATTGGCGGATAATCAATTCGTAAACAGATTTTAAAAGCCAAATTTTTTGTACCTAGTTCATGGCCTGATTAACCAAAAGTTCAGGAAACTCGAGCTTCCTCACAGAATTTTTAGGGGGGGGGGGCGAAAAATTGCTAAAAAAATCAGCTTCTGCTTTTAAATACAATTTTAAACAGACTTCGAACATTTTACTCTCAAAGAGTACACCTTGGACACAGTGAACAAAATTTTCGGTCTCAATTCAAAATTCATCCAAAAGAAAGGTAAGAATCTAAAATTGAAACACTGAAATTCTGTTTCCATTTGCCCCAACTGACCCTACAGAGTAAAAAATTTAAAACATGTGCAAGGTGCTAAACAAGGGCGTAGCCAGGACTCACGTTAGGGGGGTGCAAGCAGTGGTACCCCAATAGGAGGTCGCTGTGACCTCCCAAAACGTTCTTATCCGATACAAATTTGCTGATGAAATTTGAAAACAGTGAGACAGTATTGCAAATCTGAACTCCTTCATTTTATTTTTTTTCTTTAATTAATTAATTTATTTATTTTCGTGATGCCTCACGTCTCTTTTGGTAGAAATAGATAAGAATGCATTCTTGTATTTCATTTATTTATTTTTTAATCATTCAGTAAAGTTCTGAGTTTCATTCGGTAAATTAAAAATTTTCTCCTCAAAAACAGGTAAGCTTACTATCATTTTCTGAAAAGTAATCAATACTAGATATAATAACGCAGTTTATATAAAGTTCCCAAAAATTAGCATAAAAGTCAAGTAAATAAAATGGGAGGTCACAGTGACCTCCCATTGACTCTAATCTAGGGAGGTGCAGCTGCACCCCCCTGCACCCCCCTAGCTACGCCCCTGGTGCTAAATTTACGGCATTGCACTATTTAAGCATAATATTCAAACATGCAAAAAAGCTTATGAGAGTCTCTCGGCTGTAGAGCTTTTGGCAGAGCTATATAGAGGGGTAGAGGAGACTTTTCGAAAGGTGCGACAACAGATCCGTTTTAAATTTAAAACAAAGTTTCAACCAATAAATAAATAACACTATAAAAACCCCTCAAAAGAGTTGCATTAAAATGTAAAATAAAACGCCAAATAAATGAAATAAGTCATTAAAGTTACATTAAAGTGAAAAATAATGCGCCAACTAAATCAAACGGTATGAATCATTGCCATTCTTACCATGAAACCCTAACCTAGTGGGTATTTTCCTATTTCCCTCAAGACTTTAAAAGAAACGAAATTTTTTGTAATCCACTAGTAGGTTTTCGAAAAGCAGTATATTATCACTACCTCATCTGAGGTATTCAAATTGCAGTTACAGAGATTTTTTTTTTTCTTTGGCTCGCTTTCAAAATTTTCAAACTCATTCAGCTGAGTGGAAGAGGTAAATTACGGTCCATAATTTCTGGACGCTACTTGCTTTATTCTGGCAGCATCAGCAAGACACAGAGTGGTACGGAAGTGGACATGTTCAACAGTATGTTGGTTACGGATGACTTTGTTTCACACAATTAGCTTGAAGTCTTAAGAGTCAAGAACATCGGCAGGAAAAGACCTATGTCATAACAGTACTGAATTTTGCGTCATGTTCTCGCTGATGTTGTGGTGGAGCTTTGAGGATTTGAAGATGTTTTTCCACAATTCATTAGCAAGAATATGAAGCAGATTTCAGCTGTATTGAGAAGTTGATGATGTTTTACCGATGTTTAAGACTCTTAAGATTTCAAATTGATAGTGCATAACAAATTTTGGTACTTGCGTATTAACTCCACCGCAGCTACAGGCGAGTTTTTTTTTTTTTTTTGGCGGTTTTAGATATTTGCATGCGCTTGTGAACAACTACCGCCACAAAAACCGCTAAATAAATCGCCAAATCTGTTTTAACCGCCAAATTTCTACTGCTGCAATGGAGTTAATACGTAAGTACCCAAATTTTCGAACATAACTGACATAATTTTGAAAATGGAGGGAGTGGCGTGAAGTTTGATCACTTCTCTTCATTAATTTCAAATCTTCCCTATGCAAGAAATGAAAGCATTAGGCTGGTTTACCAGTTTTTTTCCTCTCGTGATTACCTGAAACAAGCAGGTAGATAGGGATTTATCCGGAAATAGTAATTGCAAGCATAGTACTTTAAAAATATTACTTGCAGGAATTACTGGTTGAGATTAATAAATAAATAAATAAAAAAGATGTTAACTTTGAAAAGCAAAATACCTTAGGTCTTCAACATATTTTTTAAATTAGCATTTCTTAAACACATATATTTCTTAATCATTTCAAAAATAAGGGTTGTTTTGTTGCCATCTGTTAATGTATAACTTTCCATTAACCTACTTTATTTGAAACTGCAGATTAAACCCATTATGGATAAAATTATTGTTTACTAATTTAATGAGCATTAACATTAAAAATATCGGGGTTATAAATTAACAAATTTTTTTGTTTATTATTAGAGTTCGATCTGCTATTGATGGGTACAATGTCTTTCGATTTTGTAAATGTGATAGTGTTAATCAGCACTACCATTAGCTTTATTAGAGTCACTTAATAGCTTTTACTAGAGCCACTACAAAACCAAAAAAGTATTTTTGTAGCAGCTTTAATTTGCCTTTACGAAATTCCGAGTTGAATAACAGAACGTGTTCATGCTCTTCAAATTATTATTTCTTCTCTTCTAAACGTTTTTAATTATGTATTCAAAGCACAATTCGCCCCCCCCCCTCGCTCTTTTTCTTTTTTTTCATTAAGAACAGTGAACTGACAACTAAATCTGAGGTTCTCAAAGTCAGGTCACCGTAGACACTCATCTGGAAACGTACCAATGTTGTGGGCCCTCCTCCTCCTTCAAAAAAAAAAAAAAAAAGCACCGAACTATTATGTGATGCATTTAAATTTTATTTTTTAATATGAATGTAAGTATAGTGTTCTTTCATCCACTTTTCAATGCCGTAAATAAGGGTTTGGACCCTAGGGGGTTACTTGAGCCCATTACAGTAAAATGATAAAATCTAGGTTGGTACTTATTAGTTGAAGACTTGCACGTAGTTCCTCGTTTCTTCGCTAGGTAGAAGCACTCTGCAGTCTCTAACGCTAGTACTAAACCCAGATTTTATCATTTTACTATGGGCTCAAGTAACCCCCTTGTGGGTCCAAGTAACTCTTATTTACGGCATTGAAAAGTGGACGAAAGAACACTATAATTACATTCATATTAAAAAATAAAATTATGTTTTTAGATGAACTGTCCACTTTTCAAGATTTAAAATTATATTATTTTGGGCTGTGGTAGTAAAAATTAATTTAAAAATGAATATCTAGTAGCAAATGTTATCAAATTATTTCGCTTATAAGGGCGATTCTCTGCAAACTGGTGATTGGGTGTCCGGACTGAGTATTTTAAAAATAATAAAGTGTAATAAAGTAATTATCGCTCTGAATACAAGTAAAGCATTAATACTTTGTGGCCCAATTGTATTTGGAGTGATAACAATTTAAATTTTTTTTCTAGAAATTATCGAAGCGCCAAAAACACAGCCCCCTGACTGTCCCAATCCCATAGTCTAACTGTTAAAGATAGTATTTCAAAAAACCTATTAACACTACATAAATTTGGCAATTAATATCTAAAAATAGAATAATGAAGCTGTGTTAAGTTTAAATCCAACGTTAACGATGCACAAATATACAGGTATACTGTAGACACGTGTTTCGGGGCTACAAGGAGCCCCGAAACACGTGTCTACAGTATACCTGTATGTTTGTGCATCGTTAACGTTGGATTTAAACTTAACATCTGTCGCCAGTAGCGGATCACCCAATAGGCGCATGAGGCGCGAGCCTGGGGCCTCAGAAAAGCAGGGGGCCTCGGAATCGTGAAATGTCACATTTTCAAAAACAAAACTTTTAAATTTCAGGACTTGCCTATAAAAGTCACGAACTGGAGTGGAAAATGCTCAAAACATACGAAAATTGATAGTTAATCAAGAATTTTGGGCGCGGTCTGAAGACAAGAGGACTGATTGGTGATTAATCCCAAAAGGGCCCTACTAACCAATAGAAAGGCCCAAAGTCAACAATAATTTGAAGCCCCCCTGAAAATTCAGTGTCAGAATTCATCGTGGCTAGGGGCCCCATTAAAATGCATTGTGAGGGCCCCTTTGTCCATCTCAGCACTATGTAAATCATTTATCGAGTGCATTTTTGAACTCTCTTAAGGGTTCCATTGGATATGGGGGCCCCTTATAAATGAAATATAGTAAATCCGTTGCTACTACTTACTTGGTAGAATGAATACAGATTTTCTCATTCAAGGAAGTTTTTTTCTCCAACTATTAAATTGTTAGTTTTTATTATTTTTCTTTAAAATACTTATATTGTTTGCATTCCTTTATTGCTGTGCATAAGTCTTTAAAAAATTGAGGCCTCTTAGAAAGATAGGACCACAAGCCTAGGCTTAGTTGGCCTATGTGGTAATCTGGCTCTGCATGAAAGGGGGTTTTGTTTAGGTTTTTCTAGGAGGAAAAACCTGAATAATAAAAAAAGTGTTAGTTAGTTACTTGACAAGGTTTAAAGTTTCAAAATATATTTGTTTCTTTCATTCAGAAAAGCTCTTTCAAAACAAGCAGCATATCACATTTCGTGTTCTGCAATTGGCAAGCGAGAAGTGTCTTTTTTTTACCTTACGATTTTTGTAATGTAATTACAAAAATGTAATGTATTGGTTATTGTAAGCATATATATTATACCTTTCGAAATAGTACTTAATATTATATGTATACATAAGTCTTAACGTTTTTTTCTTTTTTCTTCAAGGAAAGTAAATACAAAAGAAAAATAATCGAAAATTATTTATTACAACATTATTCTAGATGTTGCAACAGTGGCTGTTCTGTGTCATGAAACGCAAGGCCGTAGCCCGGGGGGGGGGGGCCTTAAGAACTACCCCCAAGTTCAATGTTTTACATGCTATGAAAAAAGTTAAACAAAAGATGTATAAACGGTTATTTCTAGTGGCAGCGGGGGGGGGGGGGGGAGTCGGCTCCGCATTTCCCCTGTGAGTCTCAAAATGTTTCCTTTTATTCATTTATTCTCAAATATTATTATTATTGGATTATTTAGAGTTTCTGACTAAGCGCACTAAGGTCAAGTGTAGTGATGAAACTACTCAGCGCCTATCCAAGCGAGGGTTGCACCAAATCTCCCCAACAAGACAAAAAAAAAAAAAAAAAGCCCAAAATTAACTTTTTAGGGCCTTAATTAAAAAAAAAAAAAATTCGGATGAAAGCCCCTTATCTCAACTATTCCACTTAATATCACTAAAGTCAAGTTAAAATTGCATTTTTATTATATTAGTTCCAAAAATTTACGGAAGAACAGCTGCCGCGCTTACCCGCTTCGTCTCCCGAAGGCCACGGGTCGGTACTTTTAAGGGGGTGGCAATTTAACACTTTTATTTGAAGAGAAAACAAAGATAACTTTTTTTTTAATTACGAAAGTATCAAAAATAAAGACGCATACCTTCTTCGGAAAAAAGTGACATTGGATAAGGTGCAAGTTCATATGACAAAAATATTTTCAAATCTTCATCGGATTGTTTTGATAGGCACAATCTTTGGAAAAGTGTAAGAGGGTCAATAGCAGTTATTTTGAGAGTCTCTATTTTAAAACTATTTACAATTGATGCCTTCATTTAAACTCTTTTCGCAAATAAAACAAGCTCCTTGATTAGGCGCAGCCATCTCTAGAAACAAATGCTGAACACACCAATTTATATTGCATACGCTCGCTCGAACTGAAATGATCATATGGGGTCGTATTGAGTCGATACAACGCATGTGCAGATAAGAAAAAAAGGGATAGGTCGGGGGTGTTTTGTTTATGTTCAAGTCAAAGGAGGGTGTTTGGTATAGCTCCCTCAGCTGCGAAACACTCATCATTTGCAAGGTCACACAGCATTGGGGATCCTCCCCCCCTCCCCCCGATTTCCCATGCGTCTTCGCGCACTCTGTTTACCAGTTCGGAAAAAGGGTCAATTTACAAGAAGTTGTAACGTTCTTGCTTTTCATGCTACAAAAAATGTTGTACTGATGAAAGTTGTAGGAAATTTCATGTTCTTTAAACTTTGTATTTAAGAATTTTCGCGGTGTCGGATGAGAACTACTTCTGTCAAACCAGACTTGCTAGTCTGTGGAGCCCCGGGTAAGGGGGGGGGGCAGATGGAAAGAAAAATAGCAAAGGAAGAAGCTAATAATGTTGATAAACGGATAAACTTTCTCAAAATAAAGGTTCTAGTCAAATTTTGATAACTAATGTGACTTTTTTTAGGAGTAAATGCTTTTTTTTTTCGGGGTAGAGGAAAATTGTCTGTGTTCCGTGCGCTGCAGCGTGCTTCCTATTGGTGCTACAGAAAAGTTGTAATTATGAAAGTTGTAGGAAATTTTATGCTCTTTCACTTTTGTATTTAAGAATTTTCGCTAACTTTAACCATTTCCGAGATATTTCGAAAAAACCAAAAAAAGTCCCCTATTTTCGCCCCCCAAAAGTTCTCCCGGGGGCTTTCGAATTGGATAACTTGGTTTTTTCATGTCGGCACTAATGCGAACAATTTAAAAAAAAAAATCTTCTACTCCATTTTTTGCAAGGTAAAATGTATCTATTGACTGGACTATTAGGCCTTGGTGACGGGATCCGGCTAAAAGGTCTAAAACCAAAAAGTCCACGAAGGTGGGTGGGAAAATAGCATTTCCCTACTTTTGGCTGATGCACGACACAATAAGGGGGTGGCATTGGAAGTAGCTTCATGCATTGGAAGGTCAAGGACACGGGTGTCAAAGATTTTTACTAAAAATAACTACTGTTTCATCTCTCAGTCTCTCTCTCTCTCTCTTGTTCTAGAAGGGGAGAAAAAGAACTTCAGTTTTCCCACTGCCCTTATCTGCTCCTTTCCATTTTATCGTTGCCTAATTGCACCTTCAATGCTTGGGGGGTCAGTTTCTTTAACAAAAGCATGGGGCATAAGAAGGCACCGAGTTTTACAACCATGTCTAGCTTTTCCACAAAGCATGTAGATGGGCTCTATCTGCTTCTTCTGTTTCTCTTATCAGATGATAATACTACCAGAATTTACTTTTTCCTTTTTAAAGAAAAGGGGATACTCGTCAACACTGTCAGTGAGGGTGGAGAAAGTTCGGAACAATTTATTGCTCTGTCATGAGGCAGTGGCGGGACCCAGGTGGGGGGTGAGACCTCTGTGAATCGCGCGAACTTTTTCCTGGGGTGGCATATATTTTAGAGTTAGCTTTGATTGGTCACTTTTTCTCTCCTAAGGTACATGAAAAAAAAAATCATTCACAAGAGATTTTCATTCTATTTATTTCAATAAGGAAGCAAACATGGGGCAGCCAGCTTTTTTTTTTCTTCTTAGTCTCTTTCTATCCTCTTACTCAGCAAATAAAAATGAATTAAATTAATTTATGCAACATCTTTTTACTCCTTTTGTAAGGTAAGTAAATTAATTAAATTTATTGTTTTGTTTATGTTCGTCGTTTCATTTTTTCTCTTGAATTTAACTAAAGGAATGTAGGATTAACTAAAGGTTTACTGTTGGAACCGTGAATTCTGAATTTGATTAAAAATTTATTTCTTCTTTTACAATAGAAAATTTAATTTATGAATAATGTATCAAGTTATGTTTCATATAATTTCATGTTCATTATTTAAACATCGATATGATTTTAATGTAACAGATTAATTAAAAAAGTGTCAGTATTTAAAATATCAAAATTACTTGTTATACTCATTTAATTATTTTCCTCATTCACGTGCTTTTAAAGGTTGCTCCATATTGCATTTCTCAAAATGTTTTTAAAAATTTCTAATAATGATTCAAATTTTATTACTGTTGGTTAGTACAAGGGAATACCTTCATTAAGAAAAATGCTTTGTGATTCTCAAAATGATGTACAATGTACAAACCATTAACTCTGGTCTTTGACGTGATGGTAAATTTTTCCTTTTCGTAATCGAAGATTTCGTAGTAAAAAATGTTAATGCGCAAGTTTTATTATCATTTAGGTTCACAATTTTAAATATATTTAGTATAGTTACGACTAATATACTGGAGTTCGTAAAATTTACGCAGTTAGAAAATGCTTAAAAATTCCTTGTGGTATTCTTTTTTATAAGCTTATGAAATTTATTTCCCATTCATGTGTAGTGTATAATAAACATCTAATGGTTCAAATTGCATTTATCATAGGTTTTTATTAGTACCAGAGCAATTTTTTCATGCTAATTATTTTGTTTTACAAAGGAGTAGAACTTATGCTTAAACCAATGTTTCCTAAATATTTTAATGGTCTCATGAAAAACCTTAGTGCGCTAAGCAGTTTTCATTTCGGTATTTATTTAAAAAAAAAAGAAGTTTCGTAATACTGAAAAGTTTTATTTTATTCAGAAATTTACTCGAAAATTATAGCTGTAAACAATATTACCAAAAAATTATAAATAGCTGCAAGTTCTTCGTTGGTGCTTTCAGTTATTTTGATTACGTTTCGTTAAAAAAAAAACCTTCATAGAGAATACAAATGTTGCAAAACATTTCCCTTGAACTCCTCATTTTTACATAATTCAAATTCTTTTTAAATAAGATGTACAAAACTACTGATAAAAGAAATAAAAAAATTAACTTTTTACACATTTAATAGTGCAGTTTCAATTTTTGATTAGCCAGTTTTTGTTTCGAATATCTCTCTTCACTTTATGTTACACTTGCTTTTCATGCCAATCAGAAAATTTCCGCTTACAAAGTTTTAGTACTATGTAAAACAAAATAAGTAATATTAACCTTCTACTTCTAAAAAAGTAACGTTTTTGTCTTAATTTTTAAGCATTTTTTTTTCTTTTGAAATAACTTTATTATATTTTAACGACAATAGAGTAAGTATTCTGTAATATTTGAAGTTGCTTGCAACTGTAAACAAAATTAGAATTCCTACAATAACTTTTCAGTGCATAACCTGGATTTCTTGAATCAAGTAAGGTCCAATTACAATTTCAATTGTCTCAAGTTTTTTTTATATTATTCAAGGCTATGAAATGTTTATAGGTCTTGAGATTTTATAAGATGAAGAAGATAAAAGCATTACAATCTACAAAAATTTTTGGCAGAAGAAAAGTCGTCCTTAATTCTGCCATTACTGAGCCATTATGTTATTTTTGGAATTTTTATCTAAAAATCAAGTAGCTTTTTCTGCTTACAATTATCTTTCGAGATGAAAATCGTATGTGAGCAATAATCATGTAACTAGACGAAAAAGCTGCCAAATAAAGCTTCAGAATCTATTTTTTAAGGGAAATCTGCTAAATTTCCATCTCGTTCCTCTAATCTCACCAAATATTATCTTGAATAATCGTTTTTGAATCATTTTTGAAGCCCTATTGTGTCAAAAGTTTGAGAACTACCGAGCTGTCTCTGTCCCTCAGGAAAATCGGACAGAAGATCCAAAACCAAAAAGTCGATTTCCCTCAGCGTCATAAAGCGCAGATTTTATAAAACTTAAAAAAAAAAAACCCTTAAGTTTTCAATTTTCGAAGAGATCTTCACCACTGAACATCTTAAAAGATAGCCCAAAGTACCGCAAACCTTTGCGTAGGTCGTCCATTCACATCTGCATCATTCGTATTAGTAAACTATCCATTTGCCCCCCCCCCCGTCAATAGAAGGGCCTCCGGATCAGGTAGCTCCTGGGGCCTCAAAATCCTATGATCCGCCACTGTCTGTCGCACAAAGGTATTTATTTTCTTAATGAAGCTATATTTTTCTTATGAAATAAGGTTTAGTGTAAAATATATCTTTACTAGCAGAACCCGGCAGACGTTGTTCTGCCTAGATGTATATTTCGTCTCCACATGGTGTTTTGGATGTAAAAATCTATAAAGCGTTGTTGAAAATAGGCATGAAAGATTTTAAAAATTCTAAATCAAGCAAAGTTATCTTCTGATAAAGTTATTCAATTTTCAGAAAGTCTATTCAATAAAAAAGTTCATTTTCCTTTAAAACTATAAAACTTTGTTCTGTAGAGTTGGAAAACACAGATGTCCACTTCTTAAAAAGTTAATAAAGTCACTTAGAAGGCTAAACTAAGCTTAACAACAATGGCGGACGTGTTGAAATTTCGCAATGTTAAAGATGCAAATGATACTTAAACTTGACAGTACTTGAAGAAACTTCTTAAAACAGAAAAGTAAAAGAAAAAAAGCATGGAGGAATGGTTGTACTTTAGTAATTTGATGGCATAAGCTATCGGGAAATACTCGTCCATACGCACAACCGTTTGAAAATTGAGTAACAACATATCTAATGCGAAGAAATGAGTTCCATAAATTTTGCAAATGTGGCACAATTTGAGCAAGCATGAATATATTATTCGCAAGGCTGAAAAAATTTTAATGACCTATTTGGTGCTCAATACCCACCATTCCGTACGTCGTTAATAATTTTTAACATTGCGGTTAATGACAAATATTACGAACATGAAAAAGCAAACACCTTAAAAAATATGGTAGCATTTGAGTACTGTCATGCAATAATATGTTTGTCTGAGAAGAAAACATATTTAATCAGGTATTTATCACACACAAATAATTTTTTCTAATTTTCGAAAACAAAAATAGTTGCGTAGCAACGCGCCTTGGAAAATTTCAATTATTGAAGGTTCTTGGCGCTATTTAAAAAGTCGCCGATTTGGTAGCTAATTTGGGATACCTTGGATAATTCTGAGCCCCTATCCCTTCCATACATAAAGAAACTTACGTATTATCACTTTTGTGAAAGAGAAATTGTCGCCAAATGTTGAGGTATTCTCTATGAAGCTGATTACTTTTTGGCAATCTGAAATCAATTTGAATATTATATTTGGCACTAAAAGTACACCATTCCTTAAGGCGTTAAAATAATTTCCAACATTGCGGTATATCATAGCAAATAGTATGGACATGAAAACGAACTATTGATTGGATGTTTGGCGAGAAAATATAGTAACATACTTTGATTGAAAACAGCAATAGGTAAAAAGAACAAAATAGTGTTCGTCTGGAAAATAATGCATGACATCTAAGCCTCTACAAATCTAAAGGAGTTCCGAAATATGAAACTGAATCTCATTTGTTTTTAAAAGAAGATTAATCTGTTAATCAAATACCTTTTTTATCTTTTATACTTGAGATATTGGGAAAACTTCCATTATTGAGGGCTCTTGGCGCGATTTAAAAGATCGCCAAACTTACGGTAGCAAGCAATTCCAACTATCTGCCAGAGAGTTGAGTTGATACACTAAATACTCGATTGGATTGATGAAAGCCTTCGAAAATGGCGTTTTAAATTGAAATTACAGAGACAGAATCAGGTCTAAAATTGAGATAAAAAAATAACTACTCATTGAATTTTGTTGAAACTGGTCTCTAAACCTTCCCAGTACCAAAAGGAACAAACGGTGAAAATTTCAGGCAAATCTCCCGGGTAGTTTCTGAGATCTTAGGGAACACACACACATATATACACATATACACATTTACCAACATTCATTTTTATATATATAGATTAATGTAGACTACAACTGTAAAACCTTATCTCCAATTCATATATTATATATTAAATTCATTTTTCGAACGCTTCCACTTGCTCCATGAGCTCGCTCTGCCGTCATCAGATAATCTTTATCAAAATATCTTCACTTCAAATCTTTCAGCCGCCACAATACCCCCCTGGTTAGTATATGGTTCCAACATACGGTATTTTGAACCGGACGTGGCGACCTGAACGTGTAGTGTAGCCCGGAGTCTTGAGGAAGCTAGGCAGCTTATTATTTTGGTTTGGTGAGGTAAACCCTGAGTCAGCTGAAGAGTTCAGGTTTGGGAAAGCCTGGGAGTGGTTTGTCGCTGCCTGATCCTGCTCATCGTTGAGTGTGTAACCGGGCTTCACTCTATCGATGAATACCCTAACGTCTTTGACACCAATTTTGAGGACCACCGTTTTGTCGTTGCGCTCGACCACTCGGTAGGGATCTAAGTAGGGAGGAACCAACGAGTTTCGTACTGTATCATCTCTAAGAAACATGTGCGTGCATGTAGCTAAGTCCTTGTGTACAAAAGGTCGACGTATGCCGTGCCGTGACCCCGGTACAGGCCGCAGTCGGGCCATGTAACAACGGAGCCGATCGACCATGGACCTAACATCCATGGATTGATCATCATTTCTTGTTAGCATTTCACCCGGGAGGCGTAATGGCTCTCCATAAACTAGCTCAGCTGCTGATGCTTTAAGGTCCTCTTTAATGGCACTGCGGATACCCAGAAGAACCATCGGAAGCGCTACCAGCCTTGAAGTGTCGTTATAGCACATCAAGTCACATTAGAAATCTTTCGGCCGCCACAAAGGTATAATTACGTATTTCAAAAACTTAAAATTGTCATGTAAATTCTATCCGGAGTTTTTTCAAACATTCCCCTGCAACAAATTCAAAGCTGTAATACGAAAAATGTATAACTTTTGCAAATTCTTTTTGGCATGAAGTTTAAAGTAATCAGTGTGAATTTGCCGAAATCGCCGAGAACGGTGTTGAAACGCTACTTTGCTTAGTTTGAGAGCCACATTTGTGATGAAAGTATGCATCAGGGTCGTTTCGAAAACAGTCCTCTGGGAAGTGATTTTATTAATGTCAATTAATTTAATTACAAAACTTATTAGTTACTAGCAGAACCCGGCAGACGTTGTTCTGCCTAGATGTATATTTCGTCTCCACATGGTGTTTTGGATGTAAAAATCTATAAAGCGTTGTTGAAAATAGGCATGAAAGATTTTAAGAATTCTAAATGAAGCAAAGGGCCACCAATTATTTTTATAAAAATTAAAAACTACTGAGCAATGAAAAACTTTACACATAATTTGATTTTAGATTGGAATTTTATTTACACATCAAGACGAAGAAGCTCTCCACAAATCGTGAAAAGATATCTTCGTTTTGAAAATAAAATTTAGAGACACATAAAATGTATAATGTGACTGGACCATGAATAGCTCTTTTAAATTAATTAAAAAGGAGAGAGAGAGAGAGCGCATTGAATAGTAATAAAATGAAATTGACATATTTACAATAGAATGTGACTGGACCACAAATAGCTACTTTAAAGTTATAAAAAAAGCACCGTGAACAAAAATTAAGAGAAATGTACACATTTACAATTACGTTCTAAAAATGCACTGGACATTCCAAAAAAGTAGAGCATCAATTGCTCCTTCAAAAAAAAAAAAAAAAAAGAAAAAAAAAAAAAAAACACGGTGAACAGCAATAAAGAGAAATATACATATTTACAAGACCATCAATTGTTCCTTTAAATTCAAAAAAAAAAAACAATAAAGAAAAATTAACGTATGTACAATTACGTTGTAAAAATGCACTGATCAGTCCAAAAAAGTAGACCATCAATTGCTCCTTTTATTTCAAAAAAAAAAAAAGCACGGTGAACAATAATAAAGAAAAATGTACATATTGTAACGAGTCCGTAGCACCTTCAACTTTCTTCAAATGAGCATTCCAATCTTGAGGAAGTAACTATAAATTTATTTACAAGTATTTACACTATTTACAATATGAGCAGGAAACAATTGCTAAACATCCAGCAATTAGGTAGCAAAACAGTACACTGTACTCTCAACAGTAACTCAGCACCACGTATCAAACGTGAACAGTAATTAAGCAATTACAAAAGCAAAAACAACATTCGCCCAAAGCGAATAAAAACGAGCCTCTCAATAATCCAATCTGAGAAAAACTGACTGACTTGTGTTCAAGGCCAGCTATTTATACACGGAAAGAATTCCCGACAACTTTCTAGTAATATCTGGAATATTCCAAATCATTCATAACTTTAAACAATTCATTCAAGAAAACGCTAGAAATAAAAAGAAAAACACCACTCCGAGCGAAAATTTCTTCACGCTTATTAAAGTTAGGGCAAGTGTAAAAACTACAAAGTGTTACGGGGCCGGTATACAAGTGATAAAAGTGATATCTTCAGATACTTTTGCAACATGACGTCAGATAAAACCAAAACTAATGAAAATGATGCAAGGCAGGAAAAACAACAACTATTTACAAGATTTGTAACATTGCCCCCTTCCCAAGGACTGCACGTCCCGGGCAGTACAATCCCCAGAAAGGAAGCAAGGGAAGACTTACAGATGCACACATTACATGATGACCAATCATAAACATGATAAACAATAACAATGAGAACATGAACGAAATAATAACATTGATAAAGTAATATTCCAAACAATTAAAGGCGAAAGTTATTTACAAAATTTACAAACAAATTACCATGGTAGCTTTAGATTTACTTTACGAACTATGGCCATAGTATGGGGCTAGCCGATCATAATGGACAACCCTAGGTTTTGAATGTGATGACTTCTGGATCCTCACTACGACGTCGTTCAGCCGGTGGAGAACTGTGTAAGGTCCATCCCAATGCGACTGCAATTTGGGTGACAGACCTTTACGTCGGATGGGATTCCATAGCCATACTTTGTCACCTTCTTGAAAGTCATGGCCAGTGGACCTTGTGTCGTATCGGGTCTTCATTTTCTCCGTCGCGATGTTGATTCGCTCCCGTGCGAAGTGATGAACGTCCTCTAACCGGGCCTGGAGATCCTGGACGTACTCCTCAGGCGATGAAGGCGCATCAGGAGGGAGACCAAAGACGAGATCACAAGGTAGCCGAAGCTCTCGGCCGAAGAGCATCTGTGATGGGGAATATCCGGTGGTCTCGTGGACAGCACTGCGGTAGGCCAGCAGGAACAGAGGAAGTTTCTTGTCCCAATCCTGTTGATTTTTGGAGACCATAAGCGAGAGATTATTAAGGATTGTCCTGTTGAATCTCTCCACCATGCCGTCCGATTGTGGGTGTAGTGGTGTCGTTCGAGTTTTCTCAATTTTGAGGATTTTACAGAGGCCCTTAAACACAGCAGAGATGAAGTTTCTCCCCTGATCGGAATGGATCTGCAAGGGTGTCCCATATCTCGAGATCCAATTCTGGACTAGAGTCTCTGCTACAGTGGTAGCTTCTTGATCCGGAATGGAATATGCTTCGGGCCACTTGGTAAAATAGTCAATGGAAACGAGAATGTATTTGTTCCCATCAGTAGTTTTCGGTAGAGGACCAAGAATGTCGATCCCGATTCGTTCGAAAGGAGCTCCTACGTTGTAAAGATGTAGCTTCCCGCGGCTTCTTCTCTTCGGTCCTTTACGGGCAGCACAGGCGTCACAAGAATGACACCACTTCTCCACGTCATCCTTCGCCTTGCTCCAGAAGAAGCGCTCTCGAACCTTGTGGAGGGTTTTCAGGATACCAAAGTGTCCTCCAGTCGGACTACTGTGCAACTCCTTTAGAACGTCTGGAATTCTTGATCTGGGAAGGAGTAACTGCCATTTGAATGCTTTACCATCGTCAGATTCCCATTTCCGATACAGGACGCCATTTCGCAACTGGAGAGATTTCCATAGAGCCCAGTATCTTTTCGTTGCAGGACTGTAGATAGAAACGTCCTGCCAACTAGGTCGCCGACTGTCTTTCTCCATTAACTCTATGATAGGCTTTAGGTCTGGGTCTTCAAGCTGATCTTTTCTAACTTGGTCGTCACTCCATTGATCAGGATCTGAAGATGGTGATGTAGCAGTAACTTGACAGGCAGTAGGGATTGTCGTCCCGTACTGTTTCTCTATTCGGGAGCAATAATGGCAGTTCTCGGAACAAGGTCTTCTTGACAATGCGTCAGCATTACCGTGTGACAAACCTTTTCGGTGCTTAATCTCGATGTCATATTCCTGGAGCCGCTGTATCCACCTGGCTACCTGGCCCTCTGGATTCTTGAAATTCAAAAGCCAAGTTAAAGAGGCATGATCGGTCCGGAGCAGGAATTTACGGCCGTAGAGGTAATGATGGAAATGTTCTACAGCTTTAACTATGGCGAGCAATTCCTTTCTCGTGACACAATAATTTCGCTCCGACTTGGATAAGCATTTGCTCCAGTAGGCGATGACATGTTCGTTACCGTCTACTTCTTGAGATAAAACAGCTCCAACGCTCTCGTGGCTCGCATCAGTGTCAAGTATGAAGGATTTTCCAGGCTGAGGATAAGAGAGAATAGGCGTTGATGTTAAAGCCTCCTTCAGCTGTAGAAATGCATCCTCGCATTCTTTGGACCATTCAAATTTTTGTTTGCTCTCCGTCAGCTTATGCAAAGGTCGTGCAATATTGGAAAAACCCTTCACAAACTTCCTGTAGTACGTGCAGAGCCCCAGGAAACTTCGCAGCTGATGGACATTTTCGGGGCGGCTCCAATTCTTGACTGCAGATACCTTATCTGGATCTGTTCGTACACCTTCGGAAGAGATAATGTGACCAAGGTAGTTCACCTCACGGCGGAACAGATTACACTTGGACGGGCTTAACTTCAGGTTGGCTTCCTTAAGCTTTTGCAGCACCTTCCTAAGATTAGCCAAATGTTCCTCAAAACTGCGTCCTATGATGATAATGTCGTCCAAGTAGACAAGACAGGATTCATAAGACAGTCCTCGTAACACTGATTCCATAAGACGCTCGAACGTGGCTGGTGCATTGCAGAGGCCGAAGGGCATCACTTTGAACTGCCACAAGCCTTGTCCGGTTGTAAACGCCGTCTTCTCTCGGTCGTCGGGGTGTATCTCCACCTGCCAGTAGCCGCTCTTTAAATCCAGGGTCGAAAACCACTTGTGTCCGGAAAGGGTGTCCAGAGTGTCATCGAGCCGTGGAAGAGGGTAACTGTCCTTCTTGGTGATGTCATTCAGGCGTCGGTAGTCAACACAAAATCTGGTGGAGCCGTCTTTCTTTCGGACCAAGACGATAGGGGATGCCCAAGGACTGGATGAGGGTTCGATGACGTCATTCTCCTGCATCTCTTTCAAGAGGATCTCAACCTCTTCTTTCTTGGCGAACGGTAGTCGTCTTGGATGCTGCTTGATAGGGGGATGATCTCCAGTGTCGATCCTATGCTGCGTTAAACTCGTGCGACCAACATCCTCGGATGTAGATGAAAACACCTGCTTGAAGTTGTCCACCAATTTTTCCGCAGCGTATCTTTGATCCTTCGATAATGGTGCACTCCCAATTAATTTCGAAGTCAAGGACTCGGAAGACACAGTCTCGGAGGAATCAATTCTTCTGATGATGCAGTTTACGGGAGTACAAGTTGCCAACACTTCTCCTTTCTTAATATTCCTCGGTCTTTCACTCACATTGGCGACTCTCACAGGAACTGCATTCCTTGAAAGGTCCACAAGCGTAGATGCCACTAGTACTCCTTTTGGGCTATTACTCTGGTTAGGATATTCAATGAGGCCGAATTTAAAGCTGTTGTTTTCCTTGAGGGAGCCAGGTATTAGTACTTCTGATCTAGAGGGAATCGATAAATCTGTTTGGGCTATTATTTGATGAGCGGATTTTAAGTTATTTTCGGTGTTGAAAATTGCTATGTCTTCCCTCGTCGAGTGCAGCTCATTATTTTTAAAGTCGATAGAAAAATCAAATTTTCTCAAAAAGTCCAGTCCGAGAATGAAGGGATCTGTAATGTCAGCGACGAATGCCGTGTGATGGTAAGTGGCGCTTCCGAACATTATTTCTAAGTTCACTTTTCCTTCAATCTCGATTTTGTCACCTGTCACAGTCTGAAGAGTAACGCAGGGCGACGTCCATAAGATCTTGAGTCCAAATTGACGAGCCACATCAGTCTTAATAATGGTAACGTTGGCTCCTGTGTCCACAATCATTTCGCAGGGAAACCCATTCACATAAGCGTAAATGAAGAGTCCGTTGCAGCCGCCACTTCTTGGGGAAATCTGGAAAACTTTGGGAGACTTCTTCTTTTCTTGGCGAGCTTCGCAGTCCTTTCGTACGTGGCCCTCACCGCCACATTTCCAGCACTTCAGTGGTTGTCTACTTTGGTCTTTACGAGCCGTAATCTTCTTCAGGATCTCCTTGACCTGTCGCTCAATTTCCGAGAGACGAGTCGAATTCGAATCCGGGGCACTCACCTCCACGCTCCTGATTGAATGGCGATCCCTGCGGGATGCTTGCTGTGCAGCCTCGAACTTCATTGCGTAGACTAGACCAGATTTAAGATCTTTAATGTCCGCCATCCGGAGAGCCGTCTGAATTTCTGGACTTCGCACTCCGTCTATGAAGTAGTTCAACGCCAGGTTATCGCGAACATCCGAAGGACAGTTCGAGAAGGCGAGATGGGAAAGCCTCTCGACGTCTGCTGCAAAAACTTGCAAAGTCTCTCCGGCCCTCTGCAGTCGGGATTTCAGCTGGAGTTGGCTTATTTCTTTTTGGCATACTTCGCCAAAGCGAAGCTCCAAGGCCGATGATAAGGCTTCGAAGTCATGGTGCTTGTCCTCTGGGAAGGTCTGTAGTATATCAGCTGCATCCCCTCTCAGCGAGGCTGCAAGTTGACAGGCTTTCGTGGAAGAGTCCCAGGAGTTTGCTTCTGCAACGATGAGGAACTGCTTCTTGTAAATATTCCACGAGGTCTTTCCGTCAAACGTAGCCAGTTTGATGGATGGACGAGAAGTTCCAGCTGCAGCTACACAGTCACTTGAGTTGTTGCAGGATGCTGATAACTTCGATTCTTCTTTAATTTTCTTTTCCATATGGTTTTCTACTGTGGTGATTCGGTTCTCAACGCTATCAACCTTTTCTTCTAGAACCTCCACTTTATTTTCTATATTGGTAAATTTACTTTCCACCAAACTTTTCATTGACGTTAGATCGCTTTTAATTTCTTCTTGATTAGCAGCGAGACCATTTTTTAATTGTTCTTGATTAGTAGCCAGAGTCGCCATATCATTCTTGATTTCTTCTTGACTTGAAGTTATGCTAGCGGTTAAATCATTTTTTAATTGTTCTTGATTCGCAGTCATGTCACTTTTAACAGCGTTGATCGCATCAAGGAGTTTTGTTAGTTGTTCCTCCATTGCTCGAGTAATCACCATAAAATTCTGAAGTCAAAAAGTCCTCAGGAAGAAAAGTCCAAGTTCACAGAAAGTTCCAAGAAAGTCCTTGAAGATGCCCCACGTTGGGCGCCAAAATTGTAACGAGTCCGTAGCACCTTCAACTTTCTTCAAATGAGCATTCCAATCTTGAGGAAGTAACTATAAATTTATTTACAAGTATTTACACTATTTACAATATGAGCAGGAAACAATTGCTAAACATCCAGCAATTAGGTAGCAAAACAGTACACTGTACTCTCAACAGTAACTCAGCACCACGTATCAAACGTGAACAGTAATTAAGCAATTACAAAAGCAAAAACAACATTCGCCCAAAGCGAATAAAAACGAGCCTCTCAATAATCCAATCTGAGAAAAACTGACTGACTTGTGTTCAAGGCCAGCTATTTATACACGGAAAGAATTCCCGACAACTTTCTAGTAATATCTGGAATATTCCAAATCATTCATAACTTTAAACAATTCATTCAAGAAAACGCTAGAAATAAAAAGAAAAACACCACTCCGAGCGAAAATTTCTTCACGCTTATTAAAGTTAGGGCAAGTGTAAAAACTACAAAGTGTTACGGGGCCGGTATACAAGTGATAAAAGTGATATCTTCAGATACTTTTGCAACATGACGTCAGATAAAACCAAAACTAATGAAAATGATGCAAGGCAGGAAAAACAACAACTATTTACAAGATTTGTAACAATATGTACAATTACGTTGTAAAAATGCATTGATCAATCAAAAAAGTAGACCATCAATTACTCCCCTAAGTTCAGAAAAAAAGCATGGTGAACAAAAAAAAAAAAAAAAAAAAAATACAGATGTACAGTTACGTTGTAAAAATGCACTGATCAATTCAAAAAAGCAGACCGTCAACTGCTCCCTTAAATTAAAAGAAAAAAAAAGCGGTGAACAATAATAAAGAAAAATTTACATATGAAAAATTACGCTGTAAAAATGCATTGATCAATTACTTCTTGGCAATCTGAAATCAATTTGAATATTATATTTGGCGCTAAATGTACACCACTCCGTTAGGTGTGAAAATAATTTCCAACATTGCGGTATATCATAGCAAATAGTATGGACATGAAAACGAACTATTGATTGGATGTTTGGCGAGAAAATATAGTAACATACTTTGATTGAAAACAGCAATAGGTATAAAGAACAAAATAGAGTTCGTCTGGAAAATAATGCATGACATAAGCCCCTACAAATCTAAAGGAGTTCCGAAATATGAAACTGAATCTCATTTGTTTTCAAAAAAAGATTAATCTGTTAATCAAATACCTTTTTTATCCTTTATACTTGAGATAGTTATTGGGAAACATACTTTGATTGAAAACAGCAATAGGTATAAAGAACAAAATAGAGTTCGTCTGGAAAATAATGCATGACATCTAAGCCTCTACAAATCCAAAGGAGTTCTGAAATATGAAACTGAATCTCATTTGTTTAAAAAAAAAAAAAAAAAAGATTAATCTGTTAATCAAATACCTTTTTTATCCTTTATACTTGAGATAGTTATTGGGAAAACTTCTATTATTGAGGGCTCTTGGCGCGATTTAAAAGATCGCCAAATTTACGGTAGCAAGCAATTCCAACTATCTGTCAGAGAGTTGAGTTGATACACTAAATACTCGATTAGATTGATGAAAGCCTTCGAAAATGGAGTTTAAAATTGAAATTACAAAGACAGAATCAGGACTAAAATTGAAATTATAAAATAACTACCCAACGGATTTTGTTGAAACTGGTCTCTAAACCTTTCCAGTACCAAAAGGAACAAACGGTGAAAATTTCAGCCAAATCTCCCGTGTAGTTTCTGAGATCTTAGGGAACACACACACACACACATACACATATACACATTTACCAACATTCATTTTTATATATATAGACTAGCGGTACCCGCACGGCTTTGCCCGTGGTATAAAATGAAAAGTTCATTTGTAAAATAATTGATATAGCAGAAAAAAACACTATTTTAGTTATAATTCAACTATAATTCCTTCAAAGTATGATATAAAAATCTGGTATGGACCCCTCACTACTTCCTTTTACGTGTAAATTTCTTAGTAGATGCCTTAAGTGTTAAAATAGTGCTTGGAGTGAGCAAGATTACAGTTCAAACATTTACATCCCTAGTTTGAAACAAAACAATTCAAAAAAATGTTTTATAATGATTAATCTACTAAATATCGCCGATTTTAACATCATTCAGTGGATTTTTCGCAAAATATCGCTAATAGTGCCAAATTGAACCCAAATCAGAAAAAAAAAAAATCGCCACATTTGTCACCAACTTGGCAATATGTCGCTAAATTTGCGTCAAACACTTGGAGACCAAAATCTTGGCGATATATCGCCAAGTGGTCGCGCCAATTCATATCACTTTTGTCTGCATTGAAATTAACACTGATTTACCCCATAAAAGGGGTAATACACCCCCTTGGGGACATTCGAATGCAACAGAACCAACTCACAGAAACCAACAGACATCTTACCAAAGTTTAAAAGAAGAAGAAAGTTTTCTTTCCTAACTTCAAAAACAAAATAATACATTTTCCGAAATGACACGCTTTAGAAAGAACGTTGCAATATCGCAATTTATACGATATTATTGAAGGTTCTTGGCGCTATTTAAAAAGTCGCCAATTTGGGATGTACCTTGGATAATTCTGAACCCCTATCCCTTCCATAAATAAAGAAACTTACGTATTATCACTTTTGTGAAAGAGAAATTGTTGCCAAATGTTGAGGTATTCTCTATGAAGCTGATTACTTTTTGGCAATCTGAAATCAATTTGAATATTATATTTGGCGCTAAATGTACACCATTTCGTAAGGCGTTAAAATAATTTCCAACATTGCGGTATATCATAGCAAATAGTATGGACATGAAAACGAACTATTGATTGGATGTTTGGCGAGAAAATATAGTAACATACTTTGATTGAAAACAGCAATAGGTATAAAAAACATAATAGTGTTCGTCTGGAAAATAATGCATGACATAAGCCCCTACAAATCTAAAGGAGTTCCGAAATATGAAACTGAATCTCATTTGTTTTTAAAAAAAGATTAATCTGTTAATCAAATACCTTTTTTATCCTTTATACTTGAGATAGTTATTGGGAAAACTTCCATCATTGAGGGCTCTTGGCGCGATTTAAAAGATCGCCAAATTTACGGTAGCAAGCAATTCTAACTATCCGCCAAGAGTTGAGTTGATACACTAAATACTCGATTGGATTGATGAAAGCCTTCGAAAATGGAGTTTTAAATTGAAATTACAAAGACAGAATCAGGTCTAAAATTGAAATAAAAAAATAACTACCCATCGGATTTTGTTGAAACTGGTCTCTAAACCTTCCCAGTACCAAAAGGAACAAACGGTGAAACTTTCAGCCAACTCTCCCGGGTAGTTTCTGAGATCTTAGGGAACACACACACACGCGCTAGGCATAGGGACGCTAGGCATTAATGGGTTAATACCACCATGTTTGAAACATCTTATCTACTTTTTCATGCATAACTTATGATTGTAACCTGAATCGAATCTTGGACTGTCAGAGGATACGTCTGTTACTGAACCATAAAATATTATTTTTTTAACATTTCTGGAAGCTCTCAAATTTTAATTGCAATTTATGGAAAGTCAAGTCCATATTCTTCATAAAGTTCGTGCAGTGAAACAAAAATCGAACACTTGAACTCATCGTAAGGTGTTCAGCGCGACAAACGTATCAAAAGGGAATGGCCCTCAGGTTTTCATTTCTTCTCTTGTTTATCCACATGGAACGCAAACTGTCCCCGCCCCCCTCCCACTTGACTTCTGCTTGGCAGTGTTCCACTAACAGAGGGGTGTGGACGCAGTCCCGAGGCCTCAACCTCTTGTTCTTCCGCAAGAGCGCGTTTTCCTCGAAAAAGGGAATGCGAGTCGAACTCGGAATCGGAAACCACCTGGTCGCCGAGATATATACACATTTACCAACATTCATTTTTATATATATAGATTATGTCCACGATTTGTGCCTAAATTTATAGGTAGTCTCGTAACTAATTATGTTCCAATAGTTTTGCAGATATTACGCAACAAAGAACAAAAAACACAGTCACCCGGCACAGTCTAGTGTGTCTCCGCCTAGTTATACTAGGCGGACGACTTACCCCCTATCATGATTTATCAGAAAAACACAAAATTCAATTGGGCCCTCTTTTAAACCAAAGTAATAGATTCATTTTCTGAGCAATAGTATTATAATTGTCAAAAAACCGTGCCCGGACAGATTTCGTGTGAAAAATGACGAGTTTACAGAGAATCGCCCATGAGTTTACGAGGAATAACAAGCTCACATTGGAGTTGAACAGAACAATGTTAGCCTAGATATAAAGATTTTTTTGAAAAAAAAAAGTGAGCCGACTTCAGAATTTCAATTGGCAAGTGCTCTAAAAAGTAAAAGATAATTTTATTCTTTGAACACCATCTAAACATCAGTTTTGAAGTCGGCGCAAAAACACTAAATAGAATCATTCGAAACTATAATTCAACCATACATAAATTTCAATGAATCTAGGTTCTTTAATCGCATTCACAACCACATATTTATATGATGATACAAGTATTCAGCTCTTAATTTTCAATGGTTTCCCTGAAAAATATTGGCAAAAAAATATTTTTGAAAAAAAGAAAAAAATTGAACCGATTTCAGGACTTCAATCTGCAAGAGCTCTCTTCTTTCTTCTTATTTAGTCTCTTAACGCGTAGTGGCGTATGAAGCCGCTAGCTTGGCTTTCCAGCCTGTACGATTAAGTACCGCTTCCCTAACTTGCCCCCAGCTTGGCCAGCCAAAGGCATTTCGTTCTTGAAAAATAATTTTATTCTTTGAACACCGCCGATACTACATTTAAACATAAGTTTTGAAGTCGGGGCAAAAACACCAAATAGAATCATTCGAAACTATAATTCAACTATAAATATAAATTTCAATGAATTCAGGTTTTTTAATCGCATTCGCATACACTACATTGACAACCATATATTTATGTTATGGTCTTCTTCTTCTTCTTATCTCCCAACTCTCAAATAAACCATTGACCCTGAGGAAGTCCGCAACCAGCAGAGGAGACGAGTAAATAATCTGGTAATTCCGAGACAGTCTAAAATGTGTTTGGGGGAAGCTCGGTGTTGGTGGCATTTGGTACACTGGGGAAAGGTTTTCTCGCCATCTGTGTATTTTAAGGTTATGATATGACCACTGGCCAGACGTGTTAGGCAGGTGTAGTATGATCTGTCTTCTGATAAGGTGAGAAAGAAGCCTGGTTTGATTGAAGAGTACCAGTTGCTGGATGAAACCTCCTCCTATGAATTCCTCCTATGTAATGGTACAAATATTCAGCTCTTAATTTTCATTGGTTTCTGTGGAAAATGTTGGCAAAAAATAGCAAACATCATTTTACCTATAGTTTTTGCGTCGACTTCAAAACTGATATTTAAATGTAGTATCGATAGTGTTCAAAGAATAAAATTGTTTTTTTATTTTTTAGAGCACTTGCCGATAGAAGTTCTGAAGTCAGTACAATTTTTTTTTTTTTTTCAAAAATATTTTTCTTTTTTTCTTTTTAATGTAAATGTATTTAAGAAATGAGGTAATGTTTAACTATCATTAACGATATTGTATTGATTTTCTGTATTGATTTTCTTTGAAAACGCAGGCCATCCATTTATCTGTGTGTACCTGATATTTTATCTGTGATGATGTTCTTTAAAACATCCTTTCCAGTTTTGAAAAAGTGAAAAATAAAAGACAGAAACATTATTATTTGACTTGAAAAAAGCCTCGAAGAATCACGTGAGAAACAAAAATCATATCAAATTTAAAGTTCGCTATCGGCCAAAAGTTGAGATGAAGTACCGAATAATGATTTAAATGTAGGAAAGCCTTCGAAAATAAGCGATTTAAATTTCAATTACAGGTTTTAATTTCACAAAAATTAAGGGGTTTTAATTAATTTCTCTCGAACTAATTTATATTTCGAAAAATCCTTTCTGAGTGGATGCTTTCGTAATAATGTGAACAAGTGCCTGCCAAATTTTAAGTCTTAGGCTTCAGCGGTATTGACTGTACATATATATATTATATATTATCTCAGGACATTTATTTATTTCCCTCACGACGATGCGCGTGCAATAAATGTAAAGAAAGTCTATTGAATAAATTTAAATTGACTCCAACCCTCTGAAGTAAAATTATTATATTCTTTAATTCAAATGTGCTCCACGATCTTTTAAATTCTGCCAGAAGTCCTGTTTAAGTTTAAAACACTTAGCCAAATAAATAAAAAAGGCATTAAGTTAAGTAAGTAACAGGAGATATTAATTACTCAAATTTAGTCAATTTTCAAGCCTTTACTTAATACGCAAAGTCAAACCAATAGGTAACTTCAAGAACGAAAGAGCAGTTTGTCTGGAAAATGGACCTAGTTTTTCAGATTTGCGTATAGAGTTAAACCTTGAAAATTGACTAAATTTGATTAATTAATATTTCCTGTTCTAATTAATGGGGAGAAAGGGGGCAAAACTTTTCTCTTTCACAAAAAAGGCCCTTTCCAGCAATGTATAGTGTCAGGGGGAAGTCCCCCCCCCCCCGGAATACACCAAAAATAAGACTAATTAATTACTTTAAAAATAACTAATTCAAAATTTAGAATTCGGCCTTCGAGGTGCAGATCAAGGGGATACGTTCGAATTTTGTGCCAAGTTTAAGGACTGTAAGTGCTGTGGGGGCTTCTATATTGGTTACAAACAAACAGATTCCGTCATCTTCATGTATACAGAGATAAATAAAAATTTCAAAAATACCATAGAAATGAATAACATTATGTAATCCAGGGAAGCCTTACATTCAAAATTGTCAGTATTACGACTACTGTGATCACGCTTTCTATTTAGATCGATTTCTGCAGGTTCCCGTCAGGGCCGTAGACAGACCTTAGTTTCGGGA
>JAXGGA010014569.1:0-31709 GCA_038373865.1 Uloborus plumipes
TCTTTCCCAAAAGCAACATTTCCTAAAAATAAATGTAAAAATATCTATTTAAATAAATGAGCATTTACCTGCAAAGTTGGCTTTCTGTATGGCAGAAATCATTATACTTTGTATTCGGCGCCTACTCTTATCTTAAATCTACAGCTCAAAACACTGTATAGTTATGTTATCTAGTAGAAACAATAGTAAATAAAAGCATCCGAAACCATAAAAGGGACATGTGAAATAATTCTTGAAAGACTGGTTGTGCGGTGTTAATTTTCACCGTGCCCGAGCTACACTCGGGATGAGCCAGAATGGAACATTTCGCTTGCCCGAGTCCAGCTCGGGATAAGCCGGGAAGGGGTTAATAAATACAGGGTGTCCACTCCAATCGTGGACCAATAGCTAATTTCTAAACCGTTAGAGATAAGCATAGAGTTGATTTAGGAAAAAATCTCCAAATTATGAAAGGAATTTTGGGTCTATTCAATGTTTTTCAAAAAATCAAATTTTGAAAGAGTTACGAAATTTAAATTTTTATACAGCCCCCCAGTTCTATCAATCATATTTAGTAAAACATTCTTGACACTGTAACGTTCAAAACTAAAAAAAAATCACTCCGCTACCACAAAAATTGACCGAGTTATGACGTTTTGAAAAATCAAGATTTTGCATTATTTCATGATGTCATCGAGCGATCGCTTAAGGGACCGTATGCGAAATCCTTCAAAATCTTGATTTTTCAAAACGTCATAACTCGGTCAATTTTTGTGGTAGAAGAGTGATTTTTTTTTAGTTTTAAACGTTACAGTGTCAAGAATGTTTTACTAAATATGACTGATAGGACTGGGGGGCTGTATAAAAATTTAAATTTCGTAACTCTTTCAAAATTTGATTTTTTGAAAAACATTGAATAAACCCAAAATTCCTTTCATAATTTGGAGATCTTTTCCTAAATTAACTCTATGCTTATCTCTAACGGTTTAGAAATTAGCTATTGGTCCACGATTGGAGTGGACACCCTGTATATTAGTTGCATTGTTTAAAAGGTGATTCAACTTTATTTATCGGATTTTTACTTTTTACGTATCTATTTCATTAGATGAGAGAGGCATAATTTGTTTTTAGAAATCAGCTTTAAATGCTTAAAAGGTATGTTTGACATAATTTGCAGCCTCAGATAATTAAGAGAAAATTGATCAGATGCTTAAGTGCCGATGTCGGTATACGTGAAAGTAGGCTCGTTTAGTTCTTGTCAAAACTTCTTCAATTTAGAGATCATGGTTTGCCTCTCTTCTGTTTTCAGATTTTTTCAAAAATGTCAGTTTATTATTTATATGGTGTACTCTTATTTAGATATTGTAGAAGCTTTCCGCTAATTTGACTTTAAAAAAAATCATACCTACTGTCTGTGCACGGCTTTCTTCAATTCTTTAATTCTTCAATACGTCATCAAATAATTCCTTTTCATAGAAATACTTTTACTTTTAAAAGCGTAAAAATTGTTGAACGTTAGTTTTCGAGCAGATGACCTTGAGAATTATTACTAACGAATCGAAATCTCATTTTGGACGTTAAGTTGGAATGAATGCTGAATGTTGGACGTTGGATGCTCTAACGAGAAATGAAACAGCATCGTACCTTTTAGGGATGCACCGATAAGCAAATTGGCCGATTACCAATCACCGATTAATCGGCTGAGCCGATTAATGATAAGGATGCTCGTTTTTAATATTACCAATTTTACCATCACTGTTTTTCTCTCTTATACAATTCCGAGTTTAGAAATAGTAAGAAATTTATTTCCGAGAGAAGCTTTTTTTTTCCATTTTCCTAATTTTCACAAAATAATTTCAATATTTTATCAAATTTCTTAGAACCACTTTTCATATTATTGTTAATAATATTACATTAACCCATTGTTAATTATGTTAATTGGGTATAAAAATTCAAAAAAGAGGTCTGTGGGGAGCACTCCAATGTAGGAGTACTTTTAATTTATTATTTATTTAATTCAAGACTTTTATACTTTGTGAAAACTAGAGGTTATCTAAAAGCACTGTACTAAGGAGAAAACTCACCGCATGAAAAATGTTACAACATTGTCTATGTATATTTATTCAAAGTAGGAGAAACTTAATATAAACTGTGAGGATTATTATTACTGCTAATAAAATTATTCATAATAGTTTCTTAGTGAAGGTATACTTTAAAGAATAATATTTAAAAAATATTTTTTGGCCTATTAATCGGTCCGATTTTGCCGATTTTTAATCATCGGCAAAGAGGCGGATTATGGCCGAGTAATCGGTACTGCCGATTAATCGGTGTATCCCTAGTACCTTTAGATGACCCATCTTTTTATTTTGTCTATCTTCTTAAGGCACATGTGCCTTTTTGGAGTTGAATAAGTTTTTGAAACTTTACTTCTAATCTGATAGAAAAATCAATCCTCTATTTATACAGTTACAGATGGTGATACAATTTTAACAGACGAGCCTTCTTCAACAGAAAAACACGCGGAAGAAACAACAACAACTGTAGCAGCTACAACCGATTTGACCACAACCACTGAAACGGGAATGCAAGGTAACGTTACCGAATTATCTTTTGTTCGCAAACTATTAAAATTTTGTTATGTAAACCGACTTTATCATATATAGGGACAATTAAAGCACGTTTCTTCGGGTCTGTTAACCTGAGCATAAATTGTAGAAGCACTAAAATAGGGTACAAACTTTTCTCTCTTTCCCATCACTGCAAAAAATAAACAGTTGTTTTTACAGTAAAATACTGGCAGCAGAGGTTCCAGTTTAAAACTGTAAAATGTACAGTAATAAACTGCAAAATTAGTAATTTTATGCTTTATTACTGTAAAGCAGAAATTTTACAGTTTATTACCACAATTTTAGTTTACTCCGCAAAGTTAGCTGTATTATACTGTAAAAGCAACAGTATACTACTGGCAGCAGAGGTTCAAGCTTAAAACTGTAAAATGCACAGTAATAAACTCTAAAATTACCAACTTTAGAGTTTATTACTGTAAAATTGGCAATTTACAGTTTATTACTGTAAAACTAGAAAATTTGCACTTTATTACTATAAAATTAGGAATTTTTACAGTTTATAACCTTAAAATTAGTTGAATTATACTGTTAAAACAACATTCATTTTCTACAGTGCACCTGTTTTTTTCCACTACTTTAATAATGTGCGGATTTTCTTGCGAACCGAGGCACCAAATTTTATCTGGAACCAAGCATCCTTTTTGGATTGCTCTTGCCCTGAGCATGTAGCGCAATCTGCAAAAAATATTGTTTGCGTGTTTATGAACCTTCATTGCATCCCGTTGTCAGCTTGGGTAGAAGTTTTTCCATTTGGATGATATGCCGACCGAATGCGGACCCTCAGAGTTTAGTTATGATACTAATATTAAACTATGACCTGTTTCAACTACTTCCCATTGATTTGAATGAGAGTTTGAATTCCGAGAACTTTGTTCTTGGGATTAAAACCCTTAAAAGTGAAGAAAATAAATACCTTTGTGCAACAAATGTGAAGTGTAAATAGTGTAAATCCAACGTTAAAGAAGCACAAATATACAAGTAAACTACAGACAAACGTTTCGGGGCTACAAGGAACCCCTTTTTCAATGCAATGAAATGTGAGCTTTAGGATGAAGAATCATCCGATAAAGTGTTTTTAAGAAAACAGCATTAGCAGAGCTCGATCATTCTGACATTGGATATATGGCACATTTCTATTTCTGGGCTCCCACCCCTCTTCTCATATCAGTTACGTGTTACGAGTAAAAAAATTTTTACAATACCAGAATGAAATAAAATTTTGTGCAAAGATGGAATTAAAAAAAAATAATGCTATCAAATTATTAAGAGAAAAATATACGTCGACATAACACAGTGGGCTTTTAGTATTCATAGTAAAATATACAGTAGGCATTTTAGTAAAATATACACTAAGCATTTAGTATTTAGGAGGCGTTGGATAAAGTTAGGGGATTTTGGGTCCCCTGAAATGTAAGAAGTGGGGCCTGTGCCCCGCGTGCTCCTGCAGTAATGAGGCTCTGTGCATTAATCAATTTTTACATAACACAATCACGAACAAAGTTATTTTTCATTAAACTAATTCCTTGTTTTTGTCCTCAGATGTGTCTCCTTGTTCTTTGAGACCCTGCAAGAATAATGGAATTTGCTCCGATGATGAAAACAATCCTCATTTGTTCAAATGTACTTGTAGACGTGGCTTCAACGGATTGCGTTGCGGAGTGCAGGATTTTTGCTCCGTAAACGAACAAGGGGAGTTGTGCAGGCACGGACAATGCGTCTATTCGACACAGGGAAACTCTCGATCGTGCAGATGTTATCCATTCATGTTTTGGAACGACAAGTCTAAGGAATGTAGTGGTAAGCTAGTTTTAAAGCTCTAGACTGATAATTATGATAGTAGCCACTTGTTACCACAACCAGAATAAATAGTAGCCAATTTTGCACTTTTGGTAGCCATTTTGAAAAATGTATAAACCCTATTCTCTGTTAGTAATATAAGAGATTTATGATATTCTAAAAAAACAAGAAAAAAAACTTCACCGAATGTATTTTTTAGTTTTAGGGATGCAGCAAGTGAACATGTTTTCCAAATGAAAATGATTTTAATAAATAAAGAAACACATGGTCGCCAGGAGCTCTCCGTTGGGAGGTCGCGGAAGGTCACTGTGACCTCTCAAAACTTTTCTTCTTCGCTTTGCTGAAGATTCGACAATTCGAAGATAATATTGCAACTTGCTTGTTCTTTTTCATTTTTAAAATTGCTTTTTTTTTCTCATTAAATGTTAGGCAAGTACGACACGTGCGCATGCTCGAATTTATCATTCAACTTAAATTGGAACTTCATTCGGCAAATAGATATTTTTCATCCTCCAAAAAATTTTGTCTCGGTGCGCTCCTGCTGGTCGCCTATTTTGGCGACTAGTACTGTTTAGGTAGCCATTTTCAATGAAACAGTCGCCCGTTGGTGACTGGCTAAAGCTAATCTACAATTTTAGTTATTTTGCTCATGTAGCTGAAGTTCAATATCTTAAATTGCAGCTAAAGTGTTGTTTGTAAAATACGAGCATCCTGTGTAGAATTGTTCGAAGTGATTACTGAATTCGAATAACTTTGCTCGAATAACAAGAAGTCAAGAACTAAACGAGCCTACTTTCCCGTACATCGACATCGGCATTCTAGTATCTGATCAATATTCTCTTAATAATCTGCGACTGAAAATTATGTCAAACATACCTTTTTAGCACTTAAAGCCGATTTCTAAAAGAAAAATGTACCCCTCTCATCAGATGGAATAGACACGTAAAAAGTAAATAAACGAATAAATAAAGTTTTGTCACACCTTGAAAGAATGTAACTGTTATATAATAGTTCTTCCGTAGAAAAATTCCTCAATCGTTTTCAAAAAAAAAAGTAAATAAAAGTACAAAGAACATCAAAACACATTTTATCAAAGAAAGGAAAAAAAAAAAAAAACCTCATCCGTTAATAAAATATCTCGAATTTCATTTTTATCCGTTGCCAGTTGTTAAATATAAATTAAGAATAAAATGCTCTCGTGAAAAAAAAAAAAAAAAAAAATCATCTGTCAAAAAAAAAAAAAAAAAAAAAAATATTAATAAAATAAATCAAGTAAATAAACAAACAAAAAATCGGCTGCACAGTCAGTCATTTTTTTCTGAGCCCGCATTTCCGCCATGTTTGCGGAATCGGAGTCGCAATCAGTCCTCACAGAAGATTATTCAGAAAAGTACTTTACATACATTATTTATCAAAACTATTTTCATACAAAGTTAGTTTGAAGCAAATCCGCCTTTAAGTTCAGGATCAACATTCAACTTAAATTTCCCAGCAAGCACTAATGTTAAGTTTTTTTTTTCTGAACGGTTCAACATTGAACGAAAAATGGTTCAAATCGAAAAACGAAATATGGGAATGAGCCTCTCCGAGATCTTTCGAGCAAAAAAAAGTTCATTCAATTCGGACGGTTCACTTAAAAGTTATTAGGTGGGGAAAGGTTGCTTGAACGGTTCAATGTTGAACGAAAAAATGTTCAAATTGAAAATTTAAATACGGTAATGAAGTATCCTTGCCGAGATTCTTCGAACAAAAAAAAAGTTCGTTTAAATCGGACTGTTCACTCAAAAGTTATTAGGGGTGAGAGTTTGTTTGAACGGTTCAATGTTGAACGAAAAATTGTTCAAATCGGAAATGTTCATACGGGAATGAAGTATTCTTGATAAGATCTTTCCCACAAAAAAAAAAAAAAAAAAAAGTTTGTTAAAATCGGCCTTTTTACTAAAAAGTTAGAATCGCGGGACAGGTTATTTGAACGGTTCAAAGTTGAACCAAAAATTGTTCAAATCGAAAAATAAAATATGGGAATGATCTGTACTCGCCGAGCTCTTTCCAACAAAAAAAAAAAGTTTGTTCAAATCGGAATGATCATTCAAAAGTTATTAGGGGGGGGGGGAGGGGACAGACAGACCGACAAACAAATAGACCGACCGACACACAAATTCCCTATCTCAATACCCTACTTTCCAATTTTTTAATTTTTCAATAATAATTTTTGTTTTTTATTTCTTTTTGACTTTTTTTGTTCTTGGCGATATTTTTTAGATGCATTAAGCCCATTTTAATGCTTTTTTCTGCTATCTTTTATTTTTAACGAGAAAGTAGGCTAAAAAGCGATCTAATGTTTTATTTAAAATTGAAAAGTAAGGAATTAGAAGGTTTTTTTTCCAGGGGCTCAAACCAGGGACCAGCGACTAATGCGGTGTATGTTAAGGGGGGGGGGGGCATCTCTTTAGCCCATTAGTAAGTGCTCAAATTTGTCGGAATCACAGTTGATCGCCTTTCAAAATGCGAGGAAACAGCAAATGACCATTAAGCAACACGACAACGTAACAATGAGAAAAAAAACAAAAACAAAATTAGTAGCAATCAAAAGAACGCAGCAAAATATGCTTTGGAGGAGCAAATTATGCCCCCCGTGTCACTGTCAAAATGTGAGGCATTAAAATCGGCCAAAGTTGTTAGAAAATGCGCCTAATTTAGCTTTTTCAGTCAGAAATAGAGGACATGTTTCACAAGCTTTACAGACAGTGAAATCGAGCTACAACTTTGATTTCTCTCCAGATCTTTAGATTTGTCGTTTTTAAATAAATATTTTTGTAGACTTTAAGATCTTATATCTCTCTAACGGGGAAAATAGGGTATAATTTTTGCTTTGAAAATATCTCAATATGCTATTATTATTATTATTACTACTTGTATTATTACTATTATTACTTATTTAAATTCTTTCGTTATCACACAATTCGTGTGTCTCCCTGGTGAGAATAACATACAGTTAACTATTGTAAACACTCAGATTTGAAAAATATAAAGATGTTCTGCGAAATCAGCACAGCAAGTAATGCAGTTTTCAATGCTCCGTGACGTTTTATTTTTCTGAACTCGAGAAAGATAAAAGAACAAAACTACACAGGTAATATCCAAGTAGATTATCGTTCATGCTCCTTTGTCCGAAAACCGTCTTATCAGTATTTACTGACCAATAAAGATTTCAAAAACTATGCCGCTCTGTTTTCTCAATTTGATAAAAGAAATGCTTTACTGTTGTTATACATTGTGGCCAGAGAAGAAATCCGAGGTTTTGGAAAAACATATCGAATAAGCGGTATGAGTGAAATCAGGTCAATTAATTAAAAAAAAACAGAAGCTCATTAAATTTGTCATCGTTTTCATTTTGTTGCTTTAACATTAAGTAGAACTACACTTAATTAACCTTGAAATACAGAAATGTTTTATATTGAATGAGACAAAAAGAATAGTACAGCGTGGCTTCCGTAATGGATTAATTCTGCCAAAACAAACTTATTCTGCAGTTGCAATTATACAAGTTTTATTTGGCGACAAAGAAAAATCATCGAATGACAAACGCGCCTCTAGAGGTGCTGTTAAACAAAATGTCGTTCATGTAGGAAAAGGTGTACTGCGTTTTCGAATATATGTTTCGAATTACCGTGTAGACATTTGTCGTGTCACCGGAGGAGCACATATGTTCGAGCCCGCTTAAGGGAATAGCCAATTTACCAGAAAACATTCTTCTAATAAGCGGGATATTCTATTATCCGGGGTTAAAATGACTAAGAACAGCAGTTCGGTACATTGAGAAAATGTATTACATTGAGCGGTATATTTTTTTAACCAATATTTCGATAAGTGAGCTCGTCTACATTGAGCAACTTGAATAAAATAGTTTTGAGGTAAATTTAAATTTTCTAAATACATTAATTGCAACCTTCACTAACTTGTTTTCTTTTGTCCCATTCAATATCAAACACCCTGTAACGTAGAAAGTACCACAAATGATGATGTTTACTGTGGCAAGTGCTAGAGGAGTATTGAGTATTGAGGCAGAGGAGGGTCATGTTGACTGTCAGCAAGATGAAACGCAAAACTAATTCGTGCAAGGGAAGCATTGGATATTCGATTAGGCAAGAAGTGGATTGGAAGGACAGGGAATATTTTTTATCCTTTAACTAGCTCGGATATGACTCCATTTAACTCTTTTTCTTCTGTCATGTAAAAAATTTTGCTTATGCTAAAAAATATGGGATGTAAACAGGCCCGTCATTTCAAGTTTTTTCAAAAGGGGTCAAAGGGTGCAAACACAATACAATTTTATCGGAAAACAACGTGGAAATGAAGACAACGAGAAACACTCTCACTCATATGTAAATACATTAACTTCTCAAAGTCGAGGAGGGGAGTAATTGAACCCCACTAAATGAAGGGCCTGGATATAAATAACTATATGAAGTAAAATATATTCACGTGTATAGTAAACATTACTCCAGACATGCTGACCAGGACATGGAAAGAGGTTAAAAACTACGATAGACTGTCTTACAGCCAGAAATCATTATAAGCGAGATAACTGCTGCTCGATTAGAAACTGTTCTATTTTTTTGTTTCTTAACAAATCAGGGATTAATACATTTTTAAAAATTTAAAAGTCCACTTGTACTGTGGAAAACCGTATTGAAATCTTTTTAACCCTCGTGGGTCCCTCCCATTTCAGTTACACTCAAGACCCTTGGGGTCATAAACGACCCCAATGCTTCCTTTAATTAATTTATTATGATTATTGAATGTTACATGCATTATTTAAGTTCACACATTTTTTAATGCTAAAAAAATAAAAATAAAAAGACACAATCAAAGTAAAATTTAGTTTATGCATTAAAAATTTAAATTTTAGAGCAAAACTTACAATAACTGTAGATTTATTTACAACTGTTACAGACCTGAAAAACATGCTTTTTTGCAAGTGAATTTCAAACACTTATGACATTTTTCGATGCATTTTCTGTCCAGTTCTCTTGGACAAATGTTGCAACTCCCTCTTTTTTTGGCATTCTGGGGAAGTGACCCCAAGGGTCTTGTGTGCAAAAAATACAATTCGGGAAAAATAGAACACAATAATAGCATTATTTTGAATAGAAAACGAGAAGAATAAAAGCCACAAAATGCCATTAAAAACAAATGGTTGATTAACAAGATATATTAAACAGAAATTGCATTGGGGTCACATATGACCCCAAGGAACCCACGAGGGTTAATACGCTTTTATTCGTTTCACATGTGGGTTTGTTTGTATGTATGTATGTAACTCTGAATGAAAGATAAAATTCACGTTCTTTACAAATATAAGAATAATACATTTAATAGAATTATTAATATAAAACTCTAAACTATTTTATTACATGTTGATGTATTATAAGGGTTTCAGTTGTTTGTATGTAACTCTGAATAAAAGATAAAATTCACGTTCTTTGTAAATATAAAATTAGTATATTTAATGCTTTTAGTAATACTAAACGCTAAACTATATTACATGTTGATGTATTATAAGTGCATGTAAACTTAGCGGATATTCAATAGCTTTGAAAATCTTCTTTTTAGTTTGATTAACTCTAAAAGCGTATTGTTTAGTTTTTTAAAACGATATTTAGGATTATTAGTTTTAGAATGTGGGTTTGTTTGTATTTATGTAGCTCTGAATAAAAAATAAAATTCACGTTCTTTGCTAATATAAAAGTAATATATTTAATACTAATACTTAAGGTTAACTATATTACATGTTGATGTATTATAAGTGCATCTAAAAGCGTATTTTTTGGTTTTTTAATCTAATCAAAAGATTATTATTTTTCAGATCCACAACCACCATGTTTCCCGAATCCGTGCATGAATGGCGGAACTTGTAGAGAATCGGAGGACGGATACAGATGTCATTGCAAGGATGGCTATGAGGGTTCCAACTGTGAGGTCAAGAACGAATGCGGAAAGAACAACGAATGCACGCATGGAGAATGTTCTGAAAATCAGAACGGAACTTTGAAGTATTGCCAGTGTGATGATTTGTTTTATTGGAACAAGGAAAAGAAGGAATGTGACCGTAAGCTCAAAACAATTTTATACACGCGTTTTGTACAATATCTGTGTAATAAGTATTTACTAAAAATAAATATGAAAAAAAAGGACTTTAGTTTGAACGCGCAATAGAATGTTATTATCACCATTATGACGTCCCGCATATATAAGTGCCTCATCAGTGAAATGATTCATTGAAAGTATCCGAAAAGCAAGCCACCTCATTTTTTTTAGCGGAATGTGATTGATTCTTACCTGGAATATTTGCAATTATTCTCTCTTAATCTCCTTGAGTACGGTTAATCGTTATCAAATGTACTTTTAAATACCATTTGGTTGCCAATTTCTTTTTTAATATCTATGCTGTCGTAAATAACCACAACCAAATTTTTTGGAACTTTGCAAATTATAGTATTTCTAATAATATTTTTCACCGCTCTTGAAAAATCATTAATAGAGTAAATAAAAGTTTGTAGTATAGATTCAATGATGGTTTCTCACTAAAATGAGTATCCTCAAAGTCCCTCCTATGCACGCGCACTATATACTTTCGCACTGTGATTGGTTTCCGTAGCAGATGATTTCAACATTTGAAAGTAATTTAATTTCTAGATTTGAATGAAACTCTTCAAAATATGCTTTTTGTTTCATTTAATTTACTTATGTAGCTTGGAACCTGCTCATTGGTTCTCTTTCATTCCATCATTAAAAGCTACATTTACGTACCAGCTGGATCTTACTGTACAGTGATCTATTGAATTAAAGATGATGATCCAAAATGGAATGAGTAAATCCTCGCAGCTGGTTGAAAAGTTACACCAGTAATATAGTAGGCTACCGTAGCATTTTTCTCCTTTTTGTTTGGCCTAAAACGAATAATACTCATAGTTTTCCCTGTATCCAAAAATGCTGCTGTTTCATTATAAAACACCCATTAATTGAAATGAGTATGCATAAAGTATTTTGGGCGAAAGTGTTTTAGACTTTTAGATTTATCAATGCAGTTTAATGATTGCAAATGAATCTTTGCATTGCAGGGGTTGTGCTTCCATGCCATCCTAATCCTTGTCAGAATTCAGGAGTTTGCAAAAGTGGTACCGCAGAAGAATATACCTGCTCATGTCCGAAGGAATATTCAGGATCCAATTGTGAAATACGGGACTATTGCAAGGATAACGAGACCTGTGCCAATGGCTACTGCTCAGTGAGTGATAGTGGTGATGAAAGAATATGTTCTTGTTTACCTGGTTATTATTTGGATGAATCGTCTAAAACCTGTCAAAGTAAGTAAAGTATTGATTAGTTTAAGTTCATTACACCTAACACCACGGTGGTACTAGGTTTCCATCTGATTCCATGCTACTATGTAATAACACCTACTCCTTCGGTTCTCACAGGAGTAACCTTACTAGGAATGGCAATTTCCCACTCTAGCCCCTGCCCAGCCAGTAGCTTGCCGCTAGGCTGGGCCTCTCCCCGAGGTCTATTGCCTTTTCGTCTTTAGCTACTCTCTCCAACCTTGCCGGCAAGAAAAAGCTGGCTGGTTAGGCGCTCCTTAAGACCCCTACCATGTTAGGATTGGACCTAACAGTAGGTCTCTTCCTTGCCCACTTCTGGCGCGAAGTGAGTACAGAGCGTGGAGCGAGTCCCTCGCTCTGCCATTTCCTACGCTTTATCATTACATAGTAATTTCGTACACGCATTTAATCCAGTCCTTCCATTTGCTTCATGTCAGCTCGATCATGTTCCCTCTCTCACCCAAACAGCGTTTAAGAGTTTCGCTCAAACGCAATCCTTTCTCACGATCTGTATCTGTAAGTATTGCTTACTGAGACTTGAAAAAGAAATGGAGAGCGTTTTTCTAAACTAAAGAGAAAAAATGAAACAATAAGTATATAATGAGTTAATGTCACAATTTACTTGTACTTGTTTGCTTGTAAATCATCGTTATTACGTTAGCTGCCAAGCTACGAGATGACGCGTGGTATTTGAGCTTAGTTGATAAGAATTCACTTTGCGTTAACTTGTAGTTCCTGGGCTTGCTATTTTCATACATATTCGAGTGAATGTGTCCTACTCAGGCATAAGTAGAGATTTTTGGCTTCGGGAAAAGTACCATAAAATCCAAACTAACTCACAAGTAAACTGATTTTTAGCACAGCTCATATTCTACGAATTTTCTCGTTGCTTATCCAGCAACGTGTTAAAAGTTCTAAAGCTTTTTGATGCGTTTAAGACATTTACCTTGTTTATTTATAACCATTATGCATCAGTAAGATTATCTAATCCGAACAATAAGCAAAAGAAAAGAGAAATTTATGATTGTGTCCTATTTTCATGTTTTTTTTTCTTTCTTTCTCGATTAAAAAGATTCTGATTCTTTGTTCTAAATGAACTGATATCTCCTTCTTCCCTTTTATGAGCATTTCATATTTAGGTTATTAGATCTCTACAATAAATTAAAAACTTTAGCTTAAAACATCCAAGCATTTATATGGACACTAAACCAATAAATTTGTACCTTTTTTAAAAAGCAACCATCGCTAAATGCTTCCACACTCAAGCAAATATAACATGATGCTAACAGCGAAATTCTTCGATTTTTTACCAAGCTCAGAGACTAATTCATTTGAATGAAAGTTTAATAAGTTTAAAGCGAATCAGGCACATAAACACTAAAAAATAAAAATACCGATCCATGGGTATGGCATTGTATTTTTTACACACAACTATGAGCTATTCCCCCCTCCCCCAATACTAAACATATTTAAACGTTCTACATGATTGAAGACATCAGTTCAATATTTGGAAAAGAATGAACATCGTTCTGAAAAGATATTATATAGTATTTGATGATAAACGATCTGGAGAAATGTCTCTTTATGATTATTTCAAAGTTTCATTGAAACTATCATCATTATAATTATTATTTTACAATGCTTAAAAATAGTTTGTTGCCTTTTTATGATCTATTTACCACTGTGGGATCTGCAAACTTCTACCTCTATGTTAACTGACTGAATCTTAGCAAAATAGCAGTATTTCTCAAGAAATTACTTAAAACGGAAGTGTAACCAGGAAAAATATATGTTCATGTTTTCTTAAATACTCTTTTTTTTTTATTCTATAAGTCCCATTCTGTAAACTAACAAGTTAAAATGCTCCTTTCAGATAAAAGAGTGTTGCTGGACCCGACTGCGGCTTTTCAAGATACTTAGCAAAACTTTATTTTATGTGCCTCCCTCTCTAATTTATACTGTGTATGGGAACGTTGGGCAAAATGAAATAGTTAAAATAATTTGTCTGCCTCAAAATGAGCAAATTGGAAATTTAATGTATTTTGTAATACAAATTGGAAATTTTTTGCAAACATTATCGTACATAAAGAAGTAATAATATATTTGTAATACAACTTGCGCTGAAATATTGTTTTTTATTGTTGGCAGCTGTTTTGTACCGTAGAAAAAAAAAAGGGAAAAATCTTCCAAAAAGGATAGAGCTAAGTAAAAGATAAAATATTTTCGCAATAAACTATTTCTGTACCTCAGAACTAGACTAACGTAAGTCCATTTTCGTTATTTTTCGGTAGAGGGGAAAAACGATTGTCGAATACATCGTTTCTCCCCTCTACCGAAAAATGACGAAAATGGACTTACGTTAGTCTGGTTCTGAGGTACAGATTTGATGATTAAAGTTATTTTTTATCAAATGATTGTGTAAATAAACGAATAAAAGAATTGACAATGAAACAATACATAAATAAATAGGTAAATCAATTAATTAATGTAAGAAAATGTATGAGTGAATTAAATAGTGAATGAATAAGAAAATAATTGCTTAAGCATGCAATACACCGCCAACTCGGCTATTTCGATCCATTCGACGGCAGTTTCGCTCTTATTGTGCGCTCATCAGCAAGGAATACGAAAGTAGCCGAGTTGGAGGCAAAAATCCTCTTATAGATCAAAGAGAGCCAAAAAATTGACAGCAATTGTGAAATTAGAATGCTAGTGAGCGACGGCAGTTGGTACAACTCGTAAATTTTAAGGCAGAGCTCGAGTATAAAGCAGTGAGTAACCACCCCTAAGCAAGGGCTAAGGCAGGAACATGCAATACACCGCCAACTCGGCTATTTCGATCCACACGAAACTGCAGTCCATGGATCGAATGAGCCGAGTTGATGGTGTATTGCATGTTCCTGCTTTAGTCCTTGCTTAGGGGCGGTTACTCACTGCTTTATAATTGCTTAAGTGTTTCACGGCCGACGTCAATACGAAGAGATGATATTTCTGGGCATATTGGTCGATGGTCGTGGTCGGAATGGAAAGGAAAATGCAGACGTTTTGTCAAGCACTACGACTGACATCATCAGTGGTTGAGTTTGGTAAGACTGATACGCTGGCTTCTGCTGCTCTGGTATTTAAGCAAACTGCTGGTAAGTGGCATAATGTTAAGACTAGAGCGGTTTTGGGATCAGCGAAAAATTAAATTTTTTGAGGACACATATCTTTTTAAGACTTTCACTCTTTATAATGCAATTCGAGCTTATTGCAAATCTTAAAACTTAGGACCCTGCTCCCACATCAGCGGAAAACGTGACCGAAACCGAAGGCAGAAACCGAAAATCCGAGTACTTTACATAGGAACATCATTTAATCCATTTTACGTTTCTGCTTTACGCTCGCGTTTTCCGCTGATGTGGAGTAGGGCCCTTAGAGACATGTTTGTTGTCCCCTAACTTTGATGTCCTGGGCCTGTGCTTTAAGTGCCGTGGTGTATCATCCTACTAATCAGTGAATTTCCTTTGCTGTTTTTCAGTGGTACAGAAACCATGTTCGCCAAATCCTTGTTCTAATGACGGAATCTGCATACCTCTTGGCGATGAAAACTTTGAATGCTCATGTCCTGAGGAATATTCGGGGAAACGGTGCACGAAGAGGGATTATTGCGTTATGGAAGGAGGAAATGCCTACTGCGGGGAGGCAAACTGTACCAACGATTTCACAGCTGGTACATACTACTGCGCATGCGAGGATGGAAAATATTTTGACTACACCGATCACGAATGCAAAAGTAAGTCATTGCTCAATTTAAATTTCTAGTATGAATATTTATTTTTCTCTGATACTGGCTTTTCTAACTTCAGTTCATGCCCTTCAGTTGAAGTTGGGATATTACGGTATTATGCCGATTTACAGTTTCTGTGATATTTTGTGTGCTTTCATTTTCTAGCTATACCAGGATTTTATTACACTATATTGCAGCATTTGGGACAGTTTAACTATGTTCTTAGACAGTTTGAAGCATTTCCCCACCAAAATTCCGATATATCTCCCCTACTGTCTAATTTAGAATGTTATGTTTGGCTTTCTGCATTTGGTGCATAATTCACTTTTTGGATCAAAAGTGACTTTTTGGATCAGTTCATTTCAAATACTCTTTCGGCGTGAGAGCAGTAAGAAATTTAAAAACGTGTCCAAAATCTGAAAATGTTTTCCAAATTTCAGAATAAGTGCCCGAGACTTGAAAGTTTAGTTAGAAACTGTCATCTTAAATTATTGAAATACGAAGAATTTTTTTAGCTACTCAAAATTTGAACTGACAGTAAAATTCCAAGTTTTTTTCTCGTTTTTCAATTCAAAAAAAAAAAAAAGGAAAGCCCCTTTCTACGCCATTAAACTTCTATATTTTGATTCTTTTGTTCCCTATGTGAAGTACAGGTAGCGTTGCATTTACGAAATTTTTTTTAGGTGTCAACGTAAATTACCATCATAACCGTCTCCCAGTCAACTTTGACTACTTCTGACACCACGTTTACGCGTAACAGCTTTTGAGATATCCGTTTCGGCCATCTCTGATTTTTAACAAGTGCTCTCGCTGTATTTTTTCCCCACATGTTTGTATGCACGTACATACCTATTTTGCAGAACTCAAAAAGAAATGCTTTAAGAGTGTTGAAATATGGTATTTATGTCTTGCAGAAAGTAAACAACAAAACCCTAAGAGACATGAAAATAGACGGATACATAGTATTATAAACAACAAATTTAGAAATTTAATGTGAAAATACACTGAAACTATATACATGATCAAGAATCTATAAATTGACCAAATGTTACGTATCAAGGTTTTCTAAAGGACACAAGTATAACAGTAGAAAGTCCAAAACTGATCGAGTTCAATATAGAAGTTTTCGTCTTCTAACTAGAGCACAGACAAAATTATGAGTATGTACCAACTAGCTATCTTTATGGCAATCAGGCAAAAATAAGCTTTTCAACAGCCCAGCTCATGGCTTTCGGTAAGTTCACTGTATGAGCTGAGAATATCATCGATAGGCTGAGAACGCACTTTTTGTGAATTTCTTTCTGAACAAGCTTGATCTAGAGCTTTTAAATAAGTACTTGTGTAGCTTAATAATGATTTAAAAAATAAAGATAAAATGCGTAAACCTCTCATTGATAAACTTGATCCGCAGTTTTATAATGACGATTTGCGTAATTTAACAGAGATACTTGTAATTTCAGTACATTTCGAGATTATTAGTAAAGCTTAGCCCATAATGGAGAATTTACGTAGTTTAATATCTATTCTCGGTTATTTATCTGCATTTTTACAGAAATTTTTCATAGTGTATGAAAATGGGCTAAGGATTTTTATTAGGAGCAATTTACTAAATTTGGGAAATGTGTATTTTCAGATTTGGACTTATGCCCCATAATGGAGTGTGAAGACAACGAGATTTGCAATGACGGCAAATGTATTTGCAAGGAACATTTCAAATGGAGTGATGAGAGGAAAAGATGTGAATGTAAGTAGATAAAAATCAGTCTTTGTTGTTGGATAACTTGAAAAATTGAAGTATAAATTATCGATTACTGTTGTAAGTTACCATCATTAATCCAGGGCTAAAGCAGAATTACATGTAATACAACACCAGCTTCGTTCTTATTCTATCTTACTGGTCTAGAATCGGTAGCAATCGGGCAGGAGGCAGAAAACATCTTGCATATCTTACAGAATTTAAAAATGCAAAAAAACCTGGTTGCTAAAATATAATTAGCACACGAGGGAGACACCGCAACAATGGTATGATTCAACTCGTAAATTGAAGGCAAAAAATTGGTATTCAGCATCAGTAACAGCCTCTAAGCCAGCTCTAAGGCAGAACTACATTCAAAACGTACTATAGCTGCAATTTTTCTCTGGTGTGCTAATTTTACTTTAGCTACTAGTTTTATTCGGCGCTCTTAGCTTCTGCAAAATGTTTTCTACCTCCATCTCTCTTACTACATATTCATATAGTCATTCACAGCTAAACTTTCTGGTACAAGGTTGACTTCAGCACAAATTTCTTGCTAGCTGCGGTCTTCGAAACTAAGGTCAGACTCAGCGTCACTTACTACAGCTTTTAAATGTTTTTTTTCAACCGTTTAGTAAGTTTAACTTTCTTTTCTTTGCAGCTCAGATTTTAATTAAATACTAGCTGCCAGGGCAGCTAGATTACCTTCCTGCGGCATGTTGATGCATAATTTCCCCCCGCCACCCAACTTTTACCTCATTCTGATGTGATATTATTTGATATAATTCAATTTTCATAAGATTTTAAGACATACTACGTACGTGGCCCACTAATGCCCAAGCAGCTAGCTGCGTGGCCCGGCGTTGCACGGGCGCTTCGCGCCTTTAAAGTAGTAAAGAATGTTTCAAAAAAATACTTGCCGCCAAGGCGGCTCGCTAACAGGCGCTTCACGCTTTCACTTTTTTTCCTGCATCAAAAAAAACTATTCGAATTATTAAGATGCTTCGCGCCTTCAAAATGGTGAGGAAAGTTACAGCAAGTTCTGCTCGCTCAAGGGAAAGAAGCAGACATAGATACTCAGTTTTTAATATAAGTAGATGGCTTTTCAACAAATGAATGTTTCAAAATATTACAAGTAGCTAGCGATAAAAATACTACGTAAGTGGCCCGCTTATGAGTTTCGTGTTTGATTTAGTTAAGCCTTCATTCAAAATTCTCATTATCATTGTTATTACTGTTTCATAGCAACCACGTTTTGCAACAATGGATTTCATATTTAATCATTTATTAGGCTTAATCGCTTTAAATTTGACTACTTATTAATTGATATCTTCGCTAATTAAAATCGTATAATTATATAAATTGAAACTAATGAAGCCTGAAAAATTACCTATCTATCGGTACCTGGTTCGACTTTCAGTTCATTGGCGTTCAGGAGAAAGAAGCGTGACATAGAAAGAAAGATAGAAAGAAAGATAGTTAGAAAGATACTTTTTCATATAATATTGAATCGACTTTTATTATTCATATTCTATACGATTCAGTCTTGTACGTTTTTGTTTCACAATCATGAGAGGTTTTTGTTTTTGGTACACGCAATTAAAACTTAAATTTATGAAAACGTCTTAACGCTTAATGTTGTCGACATAAAAACTTCAATTCCTCCATCTTTCCATTTTCGGTGCAAGAATTTCACTTTTGAAACGGTTTTTCTTAACAATACCTTTCAGTTTCTTCTCATCTCTAGCAGATGATTTTGGTTTTCGACCGCCATTTTGGCGATTAATTTGAAAATTTTCCATTTTTCAAATACTGTGTTAGTATATTGCTACTGCTTGATTGCGAACAGCTATAAATAAGAGTTTAAAATTATATACAGGGTGTCCACTCCAATCGTGGACCAATAGCTAATTTCTAAACCGTTAGAGATAAGCATATAGTTTATTTAGGAAAAAATCTCCAAATTATGAAAGGAATTTTGAGTCTATTCAATGTTTTTCAAAAAATCAAATTTTGAAAGAGTTACGAAATTTAAATTTTTATACAGCCCCCCAGTCCTATCAATCATGTTTAGTAAAACATTCTTGACACTGTAACGTTTAAAACTAAAAAAAAATCACTCTTCTACCACAAAAATTGACCGAGTTATGACGTTTTGAAAAATCAAGATTTTGAAGGATTTCGCATACGGTCCCTTAAGCGATCTCTCGATGACGTCATGAAACAATGCAAAATCTTGATTTTTCAAAACGTCATAACTCGGTCAATTTTTGTGGTAGAAGAGTGATTTTTTTTAGTTTTAAACGTTACAGTGTCAAGAATGTTTTACTAAATATGATTGATAGGACTGGGGGGCTGTGTAAAAATTTAAATTTCGTAACTCTTTCAAAATTTGATTTTTTGAAAAACATTGAATAGACTCAAAATTCCTTTCATAATTTTCAGATTTGTCCAAAAAAAAATGTCTTTATCTCTAATATTTTGAATATGAGGTGTATATATGCATGGAGTGTGCTTTTGAAAATTGTACGAGTTTTTGTCGTGTGTTTTGCTTATCATTTACATTTATTTTTTAATATCAATAAAAATATAAATAGATTGTTTTTTTTACTTCGATAACATGTTGTTCTTCTGAAAAAAACGATATTTTCCAATTTCGTTCTCTGCACGCTCTCTTAAAATTTTGAACTTGAATATTTCCTTCAGTTTTGGTCTTAAATATTAAATTTTTTGTGCAGGAATTATTTTTCAATTTTGAGAATATTTTCTTAAATATAATTTAGAGCATTTAGGGTACGAATAAAAGGTTAGCTTTCGTGTTTTTTCACAATTTGTTTCCTTTCAAAGTTTTATTATCTGAGCAAATTTTATTGGAAGTATGCATCTTGGATGAACGGTTGCGAAAATGATGGTCTTTCAGGTTAAAAGGCATCAAACACCCTTTATACAAGAACCATGTTTCTTTTTTTTTTTGAAAAACAAGTTCTTACAATCCCTTTACAAGGCGAACAGAAGTAGGAAATAACTTCAAGTGGATTGATTAAGATTTACATTTCTGAAAAATATGTTTTTCGATTATACTCGAGACTCTTAATACATGTTTCATCCTTTCTACAGCCGACTTTTGTTCTTCGTCTCCTTGTCCTGGACACGGCATGATCTGCAGAGAAGAAACAGGAACCGAGGGTTATTCGTGCTCTTGCAAGGAAGGATTTGCTTTTAATGGAACCCATTGCAACAGTAAGTTGAAGATAAATGTTTATGTCTTTTATATTTATCTACATAAATTAAAAATTACCAAAAAACATTTGATAACGTTTTGAAACTTGAATAAAGTAATAACATTTTAGAACTTAATTTGTACGATGACTTGAATCGTTTAGTTCAAAAACCAGTCAACAGAAAAAAAATTCTAATTTTCAGGAAACATTTATAGCATAACATTAAATTATTCAATCGCGACTACAAGGTTTTGTACTGAAAGAAATAATATATCTATATATGTGTGTTTCAGTTTAAAATGCTGTAAGCGTTATAAAAAGGAAAATAAAAGAGTAAAAATGCGCTTTCGAAGTTTTAGAGCTTGTCTGTTGACTGGTTTTTGAAATAAACGGTTCAAATATATAAACAATTGCTTGAGTTTTAGATGTTATTATATCTATTGCCGTGGTCGGAAGAAAATTTCAACAGTCAATGTAAGTCACTTGACATGACGTCATATATTGGAACATTTCATTTCGGAATGGCTTTTTATACTACCTACGCAAAAACACCGAAAGATTATTTTTTGTCAGTTAACTTTTCAAATTTGCGCTTTGAAAACTCATTTTTTAACCTCACCATTAAAAGGACTCACCTTCAGTCCAGTTTCCTCCCTCTTTTAGACCTGAATTTAATGCGAATAAATAACGAATCATTTTTGATTCACACTAAAAAAAATCCAAAACGTTGCAGATTATGTCTGGGGTTTCTTGGTATGGAAGAGGTTACTGGAATTCTTCAGACATATTCCAGGTCCATATCAGGAGAGTTATTGACATTTAGCGTGAAAATTTCATGTTTTTCACCAGATATGCTATAGGCTGAAATTTGACACATTAACTGCGGCTTATTTTTTAGGAACGTTTCGGAATGTTTGCAGTGCAATTTTTACAGAACAATATTTTTACTTATTATTTAACCTATTTTTACGGGTTTATTACATTTTTCTTCAAAAATGTTTTGTTTTTGTCTTTTATTTTAAATTTTGTTTTAGTTATTAACTACTCTATTTTCTAATAGGCTGATTATGTGTAAGTCATTTTGGACAAAGTATAAGAAAACGCCAACAAATTTCTTTTGACCTAATACTTTGTTTTCTTTTCTATATAGATGCTTTCTGCGTCTTTCCGAAACTGAACCCATGTGAACAGACGTGTGAGCCCACAGAAGATGGATATAAATGTGGTTGTCATAGCGACGATTTTACACTGAACGAGGATAACCATACTTGTGGTCTGTACAGTTTTTTCCCATAAGATTTTTACAATGATAATTATATTAATAGGTCTAAATGAAGAGAGTAATAGTATTTTTAATTTGTAACTTATTTTTATAGCTTTTTTTTTAAGTTGCCGTTTTTCATTTAACACTAAGCAGTCAACATGTTTCTTCCGAATGCATGAAACATGTTTTCTGTAAATTTTACCCACTTAACGTTTTTAGATATGCGACGCAAAAAGTTGTAACGAGTTAAGACGTCAAATTTGTTACTTATTGGTTCTATGTACGAAACAGGGCAAGGCGCATTTAGACGTCGATATCTATTTTTAATATACTTTTAGCAACGAAGAAACGAGATCAAAAAATATTACAAAATATTTTTTCTACATTTTCAATGATACCTGAAATTTTTCAACATGGTGTTGTGATGACTATTAAAGACAAAATTGATTCTCATAGAGTTAAAAATATTTCATTCTCTCTTCAAACTCAGTTATATCAGAGATTAATGAGTTTTTGTCATACTTAGCATATCAGTTAAAGCAGTAACGAGTTAGGAACACATGTTTTTCATTTTGAAACAATTACATCTCAGTCGGTACTGGTAGCTTCTGTTGCTATTTGGCGTTTTTGTAGTGAAAAATATTCACAAGGACTTATATTTTTGGCATTAATCAAGACTAGACTAGAAACTTAGTTAAAGTATTGATGGATTGGTGGCTCTGCAAACTGTTACAGTATTTTACCATTCACTTTGCACATCATTCCCCTACATTTTGCCTTTATGAACAGAATCTTCCCTTTAGGGGCTGATCATCAATGAAGTAATACTTTCTTTAAACATACTAGACCCTTTAATCTGTTTCACCAAGTGTTACACTTCGTCTTTCCCTCTTATTCCCCCTTTTCACATGTCACACTGTTTTCTGAAACTATTTTCATTTCTGGATACTGTCCTTTTTCTCAATATTTACATATGTTTTCTCTGCTAGATTCTCCTCTTTGTTCTCGTGGAGAACTGGGCGCTCCAAAACATTTTCTTTTCTGTTGTAGATTTACTTCCGAGTTCCATCTGCATAGAGATTCTTCTCAAACCTTCAGTCGAAAACATTCTAAAAGATTTATTTCAAACTACAATTCGTTCTTTGCTAAAAAAAACTGCTTCAGTAACTTTTAAATGAAGGATTTCTCTTTCAAGACATATAATAAGTTCCGTAAAATACACTTTTTTATGAAAATAGGAAGAAAATATTAAATGGAAAGAAGAATTAAGAAGAATTAAAGTAGGTTCCTTGTAATTTAAATAATCTCTTTCTGATTACAAGTACTAGTTGTGATTCGATTATGTTTTTAAAAAAATATTTCATTTTTTATATGTATAAATAATGCATGTCTTGTGTCAATTTATGTTTATGGATTATATGTTTTAGACTGTGTTCTGTCTTTATGCGCCATGTGAGAACACCAAAACATTTTTTTTTTGAAATATGTGTGAATGTTTTATATTAATAAATGTCCCAGAAATCCATTCCAAACCGGTAACTCTTCAAAATTGGGAGGTACGACGGGCCTCTGGTTTGCTAATGCTAATTCTAACGTCATGTTGTTTATTTTAAGCATATATCGTTATAAAAAAATCCTTGATGTCACGATTCTTGTTACTCCTTCCCTCTCTCTTGTTCTTGTTACTTCTTCCCTTTCCCTTGTTGCAAGTGCTCCAATTTCAAGAATTCCTCTCAAAGCATTGTTCATTTGTGACCCCTTAGTCATTACATAGCCTACATTATGTTACTGTATCAAACATATACATGGTGCGTCCCAAAAGTAATGAGAAAAAAATTCATAAAAAACACTTACTCAAGATGTTCATACAAAAAGTCAAAAATCCTCAAAATAGCACCCTCTTGCATTGATACACTTCTAAAGACGGTGTTTCCAACCCTGGAAGGCATCTTGGAAAGCTTGTTTTGGAATGTCCTTCAGAGCCGATGTGACATGAGCTTGAATACTCTCAATCGAGCCCCAATGTTCACCTTTCATTGCTCCTTTCAACCTAGGAAATAGAAAAAAGTGCGCAGGAGCCAGGTCAGGACTGTAAGGAGGCTGGGAAACCAATGGGGTGTGAGCCCTGGCTAGGAAGCCGTTAATAATGAAAGCGCTGTGACTCGGCGCATTATCGTGATATAGTTTCCACGTGTCCTTGGTGTCGTTTCGGCGACGGGCGACAGTCCTTTTTAGTCTTTTAAGAACTTCCAAGTAGAAAACTGAGTTAACTGTTGTCCCAGTCGGTACAAATTCGTGGTGCACAATACCTCTGACGTCAAAGAAAACAATGAGCATGGTTTTGATCCTGGACTTGCTCATGCGTGCTTTCTGGGGATGGGGAGAGAATGTGGTGTGCCACTCTGAACTCTGCCTTTTTGTAACAGGGTCAGACTCAAAAATCCAGGACTCATTGCCGGTGATAACTACGTTCAAAAAGTTAGGATCTTTTTCACACATTTCCAACATTTCTTGGCATCGGAGCACTCTCAGGTCTTTTTGTTCGTCGGTCAAAACTTTTGGAACCAGTTTGGCACACACCTTTCTCATGTTCAAATCTTCTGTGACAATGCGATGAACTGTTGATTTTGTTAAGTTTAGAGTTTGTACTATCAATTGAAGGCTCAATCGTCTATCAGAGTTCAAACAATCACGCACACGCGTCACATTTTCGTCGGCTCGTGAGGTTGACGGCCGCCCGCTGCGAGGTTCGTCCGTGATGTTCTCTCGACCCTCCATGAACGACTTGTGCCATCGAAAAACTTGGGATTTTGACAAGCAATCAGTCCCAAAGGCCTGCTGAATTAATTGAAACGTTTCGGTGCCAGACTTCCCAAGTTTAACACAAAACTTGATAGCGCACCGTTGCTCCTCCGAATTGTCAATTTTCACGTGTCACATTTACTCAAAAAGAGGTTCACTATATCACACGTTCTGTCTCTCTGGCAGCTGACAACTAAAAAACACCTGTCGCAATTTGAAGCCTACATCCCCCCTACATCTGGCCCAGCTGGTTAGAACACGCTACGCTGTACCATTGCGCCAGAAAAAAATAGTTCGCATTACTTTTGGGACGCACCATGTAAGTAAGTTTTGAAATGAAAGTTAACGTTTTTTAATTTCTCTTTCAGCGTACAATGGCGTTTCGGCCTGCATGAACAAAACGTGTGTAAACACGGCCTGTGTTAATGAAAGTGGCGTTGAAAAATGCATTTGTCCATCTGGATATTCGGAACAAAATGGTGATTGTGTAGGTGGGTATAATAACTGAAATTTAGTTTTATGTCATCACCATATATATTTCCTGAACTGCCCTCTAAGAGAATATAGTGACAATTTCACTTTAATTTACTTATTATAATGGAGCAAATTATTTAGAAGTGTTAAAATTATATGTAAAGTAAAAGCAACCTCAGATGTTTTCGAACATTGAAGTCTTTGCTAAAACGCTGCAATAAATCAGGACCATTTTTTTTTCAAGTAATAAAGAAAAAAAAATGTTTTTGAGTACAGTAGGGGTAGATGCGAATTCTCTCAAAATTAAAAATGATGCAGCACGACTCATTTGCTGCTTTGAAGTAGAACCACCCATCTAAATTCATAGTAATAAATTAATAAATATAATCTTTGCCAATTGAATTCCTTCCTTCTTAAAACACTTTTCTTGAATGATTTCATTAGTTTATGTATTTGTATTAATAACTCTCAATGTTTTAGACCATTGATTGTTCAAAGAAGCGATATTTTTCGTTCGATGTATTAGTACCGTATATTAGGGTGGAGTGAAAAAAATGAATTTTTGATTTTCGTAAACGGGTACCTTTCATTTACTGTGAATGAGGATAAGTATCAATTCTGTGTAATAGTTCACTTTTGCGACGTAATCTTTAGTCTGCGCATTTGGCCTAAAGTTTTGAAATTTTTGATTTTTTTTAGATTTTTCAAATTTTTTTAAAAAATATTGCAAATGATAAAACTAGTGACGGGTGTTTATGAAATGGAAGAAAAAGATTTGAAATATACAAGAAATTTTTTAAAACCATTTTAGATAATGATTTCAGTCTGCGCATTAGGCCCAAAGTTCATCAAATTTTCAGAAATTTCCGATATTTTCAATATTGAGCAGAAATTTTATAATTCAATATTTCCTCTCAATATTTACTTAAAGTGCCTTCGAAACATTTACTTAATCAATTTGTTGTTTTTTTGAACTACTCAACTCTTTGCTTGCTCATTGAAATTACCCCGGACTCACCATGAGGAAGTGGCCGCACTTTGGGTGCCACCCGAGCTCCCCTTGCTTCCAACCAATGAGAGCATACATTTACATTTCTTAGACAAGTCAGGAACAATAAATTGTTTCTTTGAGTAGGATATTTTTTGCATTGGTTTTGATGGATGCACTACAGAGACATTAAAATACAAAGGTGTAATACGGAAACTGGAAGAAAAACTTGGTAGACCTCTGTAATGGGACATTTGCCAATTACATTTAAATGAACTTAATTTGCTGCAATTTTTGCAAAAGCTAGATGGACCTACCAGTGGACAAAAGTGATTTTTCGGCCTGTTGGACGAAGCTAAACAACATGTTATGCTTTCAAATCAGTTCAATATGAACCTATAGAATTTGTCATTGATCAGATTGATTTTTACAATAAAAATGATTCAAGTACTGAGCAACAGTAACTTCATGAGATGAGCAAGGTAATTTTGACTGGAAAGATATCCAAAAAAAAGAAACAGAAGTCCAAGAAAGCTTTCCCAAGCCCAGATGGTGACTACAGTTAACATAATCTTTAGACTATAATTTTTAAAAGAGTTCATAACGTTCGCGGTAAAAGTGTCCTTGCGCTTTTAGGATGAAGTGCAAACGGTACTAATTTAGCTATGAATTAGTGTGAGATTATAAAGATTATCTATCCGGGAAAAAGCAGAAAATTGTATTCACATCTATTCAAAACAATGTATAATTTGCACCCAAGATATATGCTGTTATCGATATCTATATATAAATATACATAAATGGATGTATGTATGTTTGTTCCTTATACAAATTCATAGTTCTCGTCGGATTTTCAACAAACTTGGCACAGAGATTCCTTAATGCATTAGAATTCACATAGGCGGGGGTTTTGAAATTTAAAAAAAATCCAAAAAGCTCAAAATTCAAATCTTTTGTCTCAAAATGGCCATTTTCTTTCAATTATGAATAGATAGAGTAAAAAAGATAATACTTTAAGCATACAAATTGATAAAATGTAACACATTTAAATAGGAGTAGTTTCCAACAAAGATTACGATTAATAATGAATTATCAATTTAAGACTCAGCACTATTTCATTTTAGCATGAAATAAGTTCTTATATTTCCATGTAGATAGAATTCATTCAAATATTTTTTAGAGCTATGTTGTATTAATAAGCACCCGGGCAACGCCGGGAAATAATCTAGTTAGTTCATAAGAGAAAGCATATAAGGAAACTTGTTTTAAAAGACTAGAAAACAAACAAGCAAACAAGTGAGAACGCTTCAGATCCCAAAAATAGATAAAAATCTATTTTTATACATTACATACATAAATTAAAAGTCAGTATACATCAATATGATTTCTTGTCATGATGTGGAAATTACAAAGCCACCTTTTACGGTAATTTAACACAATATTTACAAAGATTATGGAAGCTGAGAATTTAAATATAATTTCTGAATGCGCTCTTTTCAAACTGCCATTCCAGACTCAATCAGTTGAAAGAGCTATCAAATAGATCACAAGCTCTTCAAAATTGGTATATAATCACAGGAAAAGAAAAAGTTTAGTGAAAACCAGGATATCTGACACAAATATTTGATCAATTTACGACACAAAGGAATAATTTAACTGTGAAAGACGTATCTAAGAAATGTAAATGCGTGCTCGCCTTGGTTGGAAGGAATGGTTCACGTGTAGGACTAGAAGTGCTGTCACCTCCTCGTGGTGAGTCCTGGGTAGTTCCACAAGAGCTAGCGAAGAGTTGCTGGGTTCAAAGTAATAACAAAATGAATAAAAACAGGTTTGAAGACACTTCAAGCGAATATTGAGAGGAAATACTGAGTTAAAAAATGTTGAAAATATCAGAAATTTTGGGAAATTTGATGAACTTTGAGCGTAATGCACGAACTGAAATCATATTCTAAAATGTTTTTAAAAAATTCCTTGTCTATTTCAAACCCTTTTCTTCCATTTAATAACCTCCCGTCACTAGTTTTATCGTTTGCAATATTTTTTTAAAAAATTTGAAAAATCTAAAAAAAATCAAAAATTTCAAAACTTTAGGCCAAATGCGCAGACTAAAGATTACGTCGCAAAAGTGAAATATTTTACAGAATTGTTACTTATCCTCATTCACAGTAAATGAAAGGTACCGGTTTACGAAAATCAAAAATTCATTTTTTTCGCTCCACCCTACCGTATATGTTTTAAATAATATATTTCACGTTTCTAATCCATAGTGGCTATGAGGGCCGCTACAAAAGGGAGCTGATTTATCCAACATTTTCGTTTTAAAATATTTACATAAAATACATATTTTACGTTTATCACCGATCTGGCAATTTTATGTGAAAATAAAATTTATACGTTTTCTGCATTGCACTACATACTTTTATTTCAGAAGTTTCTTTAATTATCTTTTTTTTTACGTTTAGATGACTGCACATCTCGCCGTTTTCTGCATGGGTTCTGTCCAGGTTCATGCGAAGCAGAGAAGAAAGCTGGCTTTCGATGCCAATGCGAAGGAAAATATGTTCTTTCCAAGGACGGAATAACTTGCACAAGTAAGGAGTTACTTAAAACATTTATTTCAGTTGCATAAGAAGCTCAAATAGTCCAGTTTATAATAAAGGGTGGCATAATTTACGGTTCCAAATAAGCTAAAAAAAATCGCAGTACGCGTTTTGAAAACGTTGGGCTTATTGATTTTTAGACTTTATCGGCAATGAACTTTACAAAAACTATTATTCAGTTCCGTTTTTTAGCAACGATTAAAAAAGCTTTTCCTCAACTCACAGGACGGATAAAGTATAATAGAAACTTTTTAAGTAGTAAATAATGCTTAAAATTGTGTTTAAAGAACTTTACAAGGATGTTAGAGAAAGCCTCGGTAATATTGTTTAGTTTTTACGTATCAGTGATTCTCAAACTTTTTACAGCGACCGCCATATTTAGCAGAAATTTTTTTTCCAACACCCCAAGTGAATTTGCTAGGGGCTGATTTGTCAGAGGCAAACGCTTAAAATGATTGTATTCGAACTTGCAACATCCTCTCATCCTCCTCCGGGGGCGGTACCACCCCCTTGAGAAACACTCGTTAATATTATCATAAATAGTACATGAGTAATTAATTACTTATTAGGCAATCTTGTGTTTGAATGCTTTTGAGAGCTCGTGAATGCTGCTTGAAATGGAAACGTGGTGGGTGACTACATATGAACAGTTTATTTCAAAAAGTAGTCACGAGACAAGTTTTAAGAGCTCGAAAAAATATTTTTAGCCTCATTTTAAAGAATATTCGATAAGGACTGCCATATTTTGAACCAAAATGTATACATATTTAGACATATGTCTTTCAGTAAAAAGAGTTGTAAGTGAAATTGAACAATTTAATGTAACGATATTAATGGTTTCTAACGTTAGAAATTTTGCCTTTTAATTGGTTTTTGAAATTAGAGATTCAAATATGCACTCGTCATTATTCTCAATTAAAAAATTTTATTAGTAAAGAACGTGTCTCGATAGTTAGGAAACACTTCAAGAAATAAAATCTATTATTTAGAATAACGCAGTCAATATTTTCGTTGTTATCAAAAGTTTTGTTTGAACTAGATAGCTAAGTATTACTTTCAATTGTCTTTCAAGTGTAAATGCCATTAGAGATTATTTCATGGTATACACACAAAGAAAGGCCCATTGATATCACTGACATCATTCGCTTCATTTAACAAATAGAGATAGAGAAATGCGCCAGAAAAGGTTCTTTTAATAATTTGCATTAGCAAACCATGGTTTTAAGTAGAAGTCATAATACGCAGTAATTAAGAACTATTCTAAATATTGGAATACGGTTTACTAAATCTTTAATTATATAAAAGAGCCTAGATACACTGGATTTGGATACAAAAAGAAGATATAATTGCACTAGAGTGAGAAGTAGAACTAATGTGATTGATTTTTTTTGTACAAAAGTTTTAATTGAAATGAAGACAAAGAACGCTTTATTTTATTCATTGCATTAATTTCTAAATTGTTTTATAATAAATATCAAAGTATCACGTGCAACTAATCAGAAACGCCAACTTTATTTTCTTTTCATTACTGAATGAGGGATATTTGTTTATATAGCTCTTAATATTTGAACTATTGAAATCAAAACTTGGCTATCCTTTTGTGAAGAACTGTTATATATATTTAAAAAAAAAAAAGAAGAAAAAAAAAACAATATTAGAAAAATCAATGCGTACATTATACTCGATAACACACTTCGTTTTTAAATTGTTTTAGAGTTCTTTGTGACGGTAGCAATACACAGTTGAGTAACAACACAGTTGTTCAGATTATGTTCTTAATATTCCAATAAAAATGAGCTATTGATTCAAGAATTTATGCTCAATGTTTTGGTTAATTTGTAGCATCTATTTCGTTATAGAACACTTTTGAAACTTTTTTACAACTAACTAACCTTTACCCACGTTTTCATGAACTGAAAAAAAAAAAAAAATAAAAGCTTTGGCAACATACCGCCAAGTGGTCGTGCCAACTCATATCACTTCAGTGTGTATTGAAATTAGCACTTATTCACCCCAAAAAGGGGTAAAAGACCCCTTGGAAACATTCGAATGAAACCACAAGGAGAGGTGCACAACTAGACTCCCCCCTAAGAGTTTTCCTACTAAACTAGAAGCTTCCACGGCATACTGTTTTTGAGTTATGCGACATACATACATATACAGATGTATACGTACATACAGACGTGACGAGAAAACTCGTCGTAATGTACTCGGGGATGGTCGAAAAGGGTATTTTCGGCTGTTTGTATGTTGTTAGGTTCATATGCACGTGCTGACGCGTCGAAAAAACTACTGAGCATTCATTCGGGGGTGACCTAAACCAAAATTTAAACCGAAATTTGTATGTTGATAAACGGAAATTTGTATTTTTTCGCGATCATAATACTTCTTTTACTACGTAAAAGGATATAAAAGCATCGCAATTTCATTCATTTCAATTTCGGCAATTCCTTTCATTTTCAAAACTTTTACAGTGCGAAAAATGTGTGAAAAAGGGGAAATTGGTTGGTCTACGTGTGCTTGGAGACAAGCGACTTGCGTCGAAGATTGGACAAAGCCAGAAGGATATCGGTGCGATTGTGGGAAAGGACAAGTTCGGACACCACAAGGAATTTGCGAAGGTAAGAGCCTGATGTTAAATACGAAGGTAAAAGTCTAATGACTTTTAGGTAAAAGCTGGGCTGCACCTAAATTTTCAGGTTTATATTCATTAAAATCACTTGAGATTTGATACAAAAATAAAATGTAGCGAAATCAATGTGTAAAATTGAAAAATATATTCTGTCGTGTTCGATTTTTTTTCAATCAATGTCAACTTTGAACACGCTCAATTTGACGGACAATTTTTCTAACAAAGGAGCAAATTGCATCCGTTATACCACGACGGTTGATTTTCTAGTCGACATTTGAGAGAGTGGTTGCGTTTTATTTATTTTTTTCTTCAAGTCTCTTTTTCCTGAAATGCAGGAACTTGATTTGTTTCATCAATTTTGGTAAATCAATATTTTTACATAGGTATTTTCTTGTCTCACGTGGAAAATAATCAAAAATACTTTGTTGCACTT
>JAXGGA010014570.1:0-31708 GCA_038373865.1 Uloborus plumipes
TCTTTTGAAAAGTTACTAAGCACCACCGGAACAAATGTATGCTACGTATTTTTTAAATTGCGCCTCATTAAAGTTGATCTTTTTAAAGGGAATCATGGTTTTAAGGATCTTGGATAGCTCACCGCATTTATGATGTTAAAGCCTAAGTCTTTGGTTGATTGGCAAGGTTGATTTCGAAAATTAGAAATCAAGTTACATTCTGTAAAAGAATTTTAAAAAAGAATTTTCTGTATCACGTAAGCTCTTTTATGCAACTAAATTGCTTCGCATCAGTTTTGTGATTCAGGATACATAATAATAATTTTAAATCGTTTATTTTTCAAAGATACATTCTCATAAACTTGTCCAGATAAATATTTCAATTAAATTGGTTTCATTTTAGTCAATAAAACGGATTGAAGATGAGTACTCGATTGTTTACGTAAATGTGTTTTTATGTTACTCAAGCATGTTTTGCTGAGGAGAAAGCAGTTACTACTAATCGGGACTGTAATTCACGCTAAGATAACATTTAAATTTTAAGAATAATACTTAATTCTTTTAATAAAGAAACATTTCGAGTAGCTTATATGAATAAAACCTGTATAATATTGGTTAAGTTTTAACAGTAAATACTCAAGTATTAAGAGCACTACTTGAATATTTATTGTAAATGTGTTTTTCGGCTCTTCATGCATTTTCTGCAATGTAGAAAACAGATACCGCTGATTGAGAGATTTTAGTTTTATTTACTTCTAGGATTTTGTGCACTTGACAATGGGGGAGTTTCCTTCAGTCAAAAGTACTACTTTTTGTTACTGAAATTGATAGAATGATATAAAAAAATAACATGGACCCGGAAAATACTTTAATTTTCCCAACAGTTTATTTTTTATTAATTTTTTTAAATACCCTACCTTGAAAACGGGGCGTGGTTTTTGTGACGTCAGTGGTGCACCTAACAGCTCTCTTTCGAATAAAAACACCATTTTACTTGACTTGAGTTTTCCAATCGCAGGAACCGGTGACGTCACGACCTTCGTCATCTCACTACAACCAATTAGATTTCGCGCTTACGTGCACCACTGACGTCATGCGCAGATTTTTTTTTTCGAAATAGCATCTGCGCACCGGTTAAAATAATTCATAAAAAATATATAACTGTGTCAAAAAATAAAAAAAATGGTCAATTCCTATGTTTTGAAGCATGTTCTTTCAGAAAAAAATACTTTTGACATTTCGGAAACTCCCCCATTGATAACGTTTATAATTTTCTCTTTCGGATTCATCCCTATAAGCTTATTTTAAATGAAACACTTCTATTAAATTGATATCACGCGTAAGTAACGTTAAATGAAGAATAGTATACTCGAATGTTTACTGTAAATATGTTTTTTTGTTCTTCAGATAAGTTTGGTCGCAAAGAATGTCGATTGGTAAGATTAAATTTTTACAGTCAGAATTTCTCGCGATTTGCAATTTGAAACAATAATAAACACTTTAATAAAAAAACATTTATGTAAGCATATTGAATGAACACTTTCGTTGAATTTAATACGTTTTAGTTAACCCATTAATGCCTGACATTTTTTTCCAAAGATATTTTGTATATTGATTACAAACAGTGTTTAATGGACGGGAAAAATAATAAAAAAATATCATGTAAAAAATATTTTTTTTATTAAGGAAAGAAAAATCGTCCCTCAAAAGTTACGATAGACCCCAGTGGGTACATATTTTTTTTACTAAAATTTTTTTCTGCCTACGATATAATATTTAAAAAGACATTTTATAAGAAGAGATAAAATCAGCAATCAACATAAACTGGGAAGCTGGGAATATCTTTGAAAACTTAGCTTTTTTTCTTGAGATTATGAACGACGTAATTTTTGATAAAGATCATATTAAAACTGCTACAGAACACACTTTACAATGGTTATGTGCTGCAATCTGTGAATAACGAATTGAAACAATGCCACGGTACTAATTGAACACTATTATTTGGTTGAAATGCTCATTTTGGGGAAATTCAGACACACTTTTTGGACCGTCTCTAAAAAGGGACGCTAGGCATTAATGAGTTAACCCCTTAACGCTCGCATAATTTTGAAGAAAATTATATATTTTTATTCAAGAAAATTATATAAAACTCTAAAATATAACTCTAATAATATTTTTCTCTAAAAACGTTGCAAATAGACTAGGGCAGTCATCTGGTGTACATATTGAGAAATAAAACATGATTCCGGGCATAAGAAATAGATTGTTTTATTATTTTTCGCGCATTATTTTTGACCACTTCAGCCCGGAAATATCACGGGCGCGAGAAATAGAGGACGAAACTTCACCCCGTCATTTTCACGGGCGCGAGAAGGAAGGGGTTAATAAAACTGATTAGAGAACCGCACTTGACTGTTTACTGTAAATGAGTTTTTCTAATCTTAGCAGGTGCTCTGCAGAGAAAACAAACAAATGTCGGTTAACAGCATAATTCGGCACACTTTTTGGTTGAAAAGGAACGATTTTTTTTCCATTGAAAACATTTCAAAAACTTTAATGTACTCCTTGAGGTAATAGAAGAATGACAAAGCTAAATATAATACGGCAGAAAAAGAAACACCCGCGTTGCAAAACAGTCAAGGATGTGAAAATTGCGATAACGAGCAGCTTGAGAACAAAGAGGAAGAGCCCTGCTCCACATTGACGTATAGCAGAAAAATAAAGCAGAAACGTAAAATGGAGCAAATAGTGTTCCTATGGAAAGTACCCGGATTTTCGGTTCCTGCCTTAGTTTTCGGTCGCGTTTTACGCTGATGTGGAGCAGGGCCCGAAAACCGAATGGAAGTTAAATAACGCAGACCTTAAGGTGCACGATCACAAATATGATTAAGAAAAACAATATACTGTGGTTCATATTAATTAAATCAATTATTCCATATTTATGACAGCCATATGCCTTTATATCCTTCTGGTTTATTTTTATACTTATTTTTGGTTTGCTCTAGTTTAAATCCATATTTTGAAACCACCGCACATAAACATAGGAAAAAGTCAAATTAAAGTCTAGTTTTCTGAAACTGCTATTAAATGACCTCAATTAACAAGTAAGTTGTTAAGATTTTTAATGTAAAATGTTTCTGTCGCAGGAAAAAGACTCTTACATGTTTTTTTTTTAATTTCGTTTACCTTGACGTTTAAACAGTACTTTAAAGCTCAAAAAGTATAATTAATCGTGTGAAACGTAACCAACAAACCTCCAAAGTAAAACTTGTTACCACAATCAATGACCAAAAAATGAAAAGAGAAAAAGAAAAGCGAATAAAAAAATAAACAAAACAAACGCAGGAAGAACTCCACCTACAAATCAGTAAGTTGGTTGGCTCCGTAAAAAGCACCATCTTCGATTTCCGATATTTCATTGTTACTGAAATCCCTGCAAAGAAATAATAGGTCAGAAAATTGTTTTAAAAGAAAAAGCAAATTTCATGAATATAGCAAAACAATATTGATGGGATTCATTTCAAAAGTCTTTTTAAATAATAAAATTAACAGTTAGATATTTGTTCAGAAAAATAAAATAAGGCTGCTAATTTTGAGGGAAAAATGAATAATTACATCAATGCTCAAAGTTGAGCTTAAATCCACAAAGGAAGTAATTAACCCATTTATGCCCAATCAGATCAGTTTTAAGCGAATCATTTAAAAAAAGTTTAGTTTTATGAAAAACAAGTTCGCGAAAAACACTTACTTTCTGTGGCTACCCATGCTGGATCGTTGCTTGACTGATTTGTCTGAAAATAGCTATCAATAAATAAGCTCTGATGTCCAACTAGTGGTTCTATTTGGTTTTACCAAGAAGAAGGACTATTTAACTTGTGAAAAATAGCTTTAGTAAAATGATATACCCATGACAATTTTTTTGTATGCAGTAACTAACAAGCGTCCCGTATTTAGGCTACTGGGCATAAATGGGTTAATAGCAAGTAAACTCAAATTTATCTTCAAAGAAAATTAAGATTTATAGAACCTGACGAAAAGACATCAGCAACTTTTAAAGTTTCTACAGCGATCGAAATGACTTTTTAAGGACTTTTAAAGGATTACGTACAAGGGAGAAAACGTTTTTGAAATGCATTTTGCAGTTTGAACGATCTCTAACATTTAGCTAGATTTAACATCTGGGTATTTCTCTGAGAAGAATAGGGATAAAATTTGATTCTAATAGTTAAGTGGAGCTGGGTAGAACATTTTACGTGCATTTCAGTGTTCTAGTCAGAATAAAAATAATAATTAAAAAAAATCACACTGGCAAAATAATTATGTCGTACTGTATATAATAGTATCAAATGAGATCATTTCTCAATTAAAAAAAATGCATATAGCGAGAAAATGTCAGTTTGTAGGGACAATTTACTTACGGTTATTTTTAAAAGAGAAAGACAAAAAGGTAGTACACTGCCCATAATTCTCATTTCCAATGAATGCCTTTCCCCTTTTTACTTGAATGCGAAAAAAAAAATCACTCAAATTTGAGTCTAAATTTTGATTTTGCTCACCCCCGAATGAATGTTCAGTAGTTTTTTCGACCTGTCAGCACGTGCATATGTACCTACCAACATATAAGCAGCCGAAAAATTCTTTTCAACCACCCCCGAGTTAATTACGACGAGTTTTCTCGTGACGTCTGTATGTACGTATGTGCGGATGTATGTGCGTATGTGGCTCGCATAACTCAAAAACTATATACCGTAGAAACTTGGTATGTAGGCTCTGAGGATGGTCTAGTTGTGCACCTCCCCTTGTGATTGTATTTGAATGTTCCCAAGGGGCTGTTTTACCCCTTTTTTGGGGTAAATCAGTGTTAATTTAAATGCAGACTCAAGTGATATGAATTGGCGCGACCACTTAACGATATGTCGCAAAGCTTTTGGTTGCCAAGTGTTTGACGCCAAAATTTGGCGAAAAATTTTTTTTTTGAATTTGGGTTCAACTTGGCGCTATTGGCGATATTTTGCGAAAAATTCACTGAATGATATTAGAATCAGCAATATTTAGAAAATTAACCATTGTAAAATATTTTTTGCATTGTTTCGTGGCAGATTAGGGGAGTAAATATTTGAATTGTTACCTTGCTCACTCCAAGCACTTTTTTAACGCTTAAGGCAACTGCTAAGAAATTTACACGTAAAAAGGAAGTAGTGTGGGGTCCATACCAGATTTTTAGTCATAATATTTTACATGAGAGCCATACGCATTTGTCTGGTTCCAGTGCTTGGTAAATCACCTAAATACCCCAGCTTTGACTTTCATCAGGCACGTCATTTATGGGGGGGGCAGAGGGGGTCAATTGCCCCCCCCCCCTGGCTTTCAGAAATCAATGTATTTACATATAAGTGGGCATTTTTTTTTTTTTTTTTTGTTTGTTTTCCGACGAAATTACATTGTGTTTGGACCCTTCCCCCTCCCCCATGGAAAAGCTTGAAATGACGTCCCTGACTTTCATACACAACAAAAGAATGACCGAATTTGGGCTACGTTTAACTAATTTCAGTTTTCTTTCAAGAGAACCATAATCGAAAACGACAGATCATTCCTTAGAAATCTAGGCTTAATTTAATGGGTTTTTTTCTGCACAAACTCCAAGCGTTCTGATACACAAAACATGTACTAAGTGAAAAAGAGTGCATTTAATGCCTCACATTTACAATTTTTTTCTTTGTAATGTTAGGGCATAATGATAGCATTTGTATCATTTTAGAGTGATGACAGAACATTTAATTTTATTTTTTTTATAGAAATTCATAAATCATACTTACACTTTATTCAAATTTATTAGTTTCTTAAAAAGTCCATTATTTTTCAACTTAGATATAATGTTGTTGTTTAGACGCCTGAAAGAGAGAAAATAATCAAATGATTTGAAGAAATACTACACTACATATTCACACACGCACACATGTATTATATATTAATAACTTTATTTTTTTTTCTATAAAGAGTGCACACATACCACACTGTTAAAAATTCAGTAAGCTTTTATGGTGAATGCTACTGTAAAATGCAGCGTTTACCATACAGAAATTTTTTACAGTGAATTGTACCGATAAAAAAATTGCGATCGCAGCGCCAATTGATCACCACGTGACTTCCTGTGAGATGCAGATAACACCCTATTTCCGCTCTCCTGATGTATCTCATCTGTACTGTGGATAGTAAAGCAGTGTGAAAAAATGGGGTCCCGTTTTCGATCCTTGTCGTTCGTACATCGGGCCTTTTAATTCTCGTTTTCTCTTTCGTAAAATTTTACAGTAAAAAAATATTTTTCGGTAACAGTTACTGGCAACATGGACGCCAGTAACTTTTACTGTAAAATTTCAGGAAAATTTTTAACAGTGCATTGGCGGACCAGGACATATCCGCCGCAAATTTTATCCCCCTTTTTCCCGCATGGGACATTTCCGCCGCGACTGCTATTTCCCCTCTGACTGACACAGGACAAATCCGCCGCGCCATTTCCAAGTGTGAGAAAGGGGTTACTGGTTTAAATTTTTCATTCTTGGCGACAAATCTTCATTTGGCGACAAACCAAATCAAAAAAAGCGGAATTTATTCCCGGACTACTTATATTAGGGGGGAAATCGCAAAGAAGTCAAAAAAAAAAAAAAAAACACAATGCAGTGTAAATCAATTTAAACTTCGCCAATTTTAGTTCGCCAAATATTACTCTACCAGCTCAATCGGCGGATTTGTCCTGTCGTAGAGAAACGGCGGGGAAAGACGCGGCGGAAATGTCTCATGAGGGGGATGATAGAGATAAATTTGCGGCGGAAATGTCCTACGTTGCGGCGGAAATGTCCTGTGCCCGTGCATTGGGACAGTGCAAACTGTCTTAACTTTTCTGACAGTTCAAAGTAAAAAAAAAAGCAACTCACAGTTCGGTGGTGTAGGAGGGTACGTTTTCTGGAATGTCTCGCAGCCTTTTGCCGGAACAGTCGACGACGGTTCCATCACAGACACAGGGGTCGGGGCAATCGTGAATGGCGGCGCACTCGCCCGCAGTCCTTGTGCGATACGCTTCGGTACCTGGAAATTAAAAACAAACGAATGAATGAATGAATATAGTAGAGCCCGCTTATATTAGAATATCGTTTAAAAGAATAAACCGCTTAATAAAATTGAAGGGCCCAGGGGCGGAAAAGATGAAAGTCATTTTTTCGTCAATTTTGAGATATTAGCGCTGTCTAGGGGCTATGAAGGAGTACTATCATCTGGTAGAACAACAAGGGGGAAAAAAGATGAGAATCGACCGAAAATGTGCATGGAAAACTCTATTAACTACAAAGGGAGTTACGAGAAATCAAACTTTGTTCTTCGTTTTTCTCGAAATCGCTTTTTGGTCACTTTCATCTTTTTTCCCCCTGGCCCTTCAATATCAAGGTACCAAACCGCTGCAATGTATTATTTTGGTCCCAGATAGTGGAATATCCCGCTTTATATAATTTCAATGTACTAAACCGTTGTAATGAATTATTTTGGTCCTAGATAGCGGAATATCCCGCTTAATATAATTTCAATGCACCAAACCGCTGCAATGTATTATTTTGTCCCAGATAGCGAAATATCCTGCTTATTAGAATATTCTATCGTGGCAAAATAGCTATTCCATTAAGCAGGCTTGACTGTAAATGAATACAGAGCTTCAGATTCTAGCGAATAAATCCGTTGCTGTTGTCTTGTGCGGGCCAATCTGGCAATTCGGGGTTCGCTGCTCCCCTTTTCAAACTGCACCGTCGTTTAGTGCGAAGTGCGACTACCATTGTACACACATGTCATAAGCAGGATTTTAAGTTGTTAACCAGAAAATAAGCCAAATTTCAAAAGGTCTAGCCAAACTTCGGAAGTTTTAGTCAAAGAATTTTAATTATTTGTTTTCTTAATGTGATACATATATTTTCTTCCCCAAGTGGAAATTTCCGAGAATTTTCCATTCGCCAATACTTCAGCCAAATCAGACTTTTTTTCGCCGAATTTTCGATTTTATAGCATTTGGCGAGGTGGCGATGCGCTTAGCGCCGTCGGACTCGTGACCGGAGGGTCCCGGGTTCGATCCCAGCCTATCAAAGATCCACCGTCTTCATTAATGGTGGGTGGGGGACGTTAAAAATGTCGTGGTCACAAAGTCCTCCGAGTGAAATGATATCTCTGGGGGTACTGGGCCAAGGGTTTGCTCGACCTTTGTTGTGGTTCAATAAAGAACAGAGCGCTCTTCAGGGCCCTATCCCGGTTTAACCACGAGTTGTGGTAGGTACGAGGGACCCTGGAGTTAGTGAAGTCCTTACATACGGATCCGTTCATACGGTGAACAGCTATTCACATCACAACAACATATTCGCAGAAAGACAAGAACAGGATAGATGAAGTACATCTAAGTCCCATTCGGGATTCGAATCCAGGGGGAGGGTGGGGTGATTTTTGCGCTTAGTCAACAATGCGAAAAATTAATTCATTAAAAAATCGCTTTCACGCTATTTAATTATCAAAACATCTGAAAACTTTCAATGATTTGAAATTTTTAACTGTTGCCAATTTCTTTTTACTAACAAATAAAATGTTTGCAATTAATCTAAACAAGGCTTTTGCAATGATTTCCAATTTCGCTCGCATAAAAACGCATCCCACCATAGGATCCTACGAGAGCTTCCCGATTGGTGCGTTGCTATCACGTGATCGGTTCCCGATTGGTGCATTTTTCACGTGATCTTGCGCTTTGGCGCTTTTACAGCTACTGTAAAATTTCAGAAGTTATATGCATTCAAGAATTCACGGCAGAGATTCAGCAGATGTAAGATTAATTTATTTCTTGGAATCTGTTCTTTTTTTCCCCTAAGCTTCGTAATCTCTTGTTTTAATGATGGCAAAGTAAATTCATTGTTTTCTGGCACGTAACTTTTGAACACGAAATTAAGTTATCCCCTTCTTATGCGTGTTTTATGGATTTATACTACGTATACTGAAAAAAAGAGAGTAATTTTGTTCTTTCTGCAGAATCAATAGATAGCATTGTTGTTCTGAGTGTCTTTTTTTACATTTACAAAAATAAAGTGCTTTCATTGGAGTACTGATGTATTAAAAAAGACAAATAACTTATGTAAAAAATCTCATTCGTACGTATTTACTTACAAGTGAAATTGTCAAGCTGCTAACACTCAAACCATTAATTTTGGAAATTTTCGTTTTTACAAAAAAAAAAAAAAATCTTAAGAATATAAGTAAAATATATAATTCAAAGAATGGAACCGATGTTATAAAGTTATGACAAATTCAAAGAATTTAATTCGCATTCAATTAGCATCAATTTGCAGTCCAATAATCGATAGGAAAAAAAAAGGATTTCAGCAAAAATGGAAATTTTTAGACTAAGCAATTCGTGAATTCATGTGTAAAAATTATATCATAGTTTGTTGATGAAAAATCTCCATGAATAATCTTAAAGTAGCAAAAATACAATTGCCCAAAAATTTATTTGTTGAAAGATACGCAAAAATAAAATTATCACAAAACGTATCCACGGAAAAAATAAATAATTAAAAAAAAAAAAAATGAGAAAAAAGAAAACTCAGCGGAAAAAGCGTTATTTTGCCAATATTGACATTCATTGGCGCTAAGCTCTATTTTACGGCAACCATTTCGCCCAATGAAAATCGTCTCGTAGGATCCTACGGTGGGATCCGTTATTATGCATTTCGCTCATTGATTCTGCATTTGCAGGGGTATTACGATAATTGGGAAATAGGAGCTGTCTCCAACTATTCGGGCGAGTATTTTATTTTGTGACCGGAATTCATAAGATAGATATAGAAGAAAGTTTCGTGACGGCCACGACAGTTAGTTCACAGTGTAGACAAGGTGACCGGCACGAAATCCGTTAACATAAGTTTCTACCGAGAAATTCCGTCTTCACAAAATACTATCACTTCATACAAGGAACAAGAAAAGGTGTTAAGAAAGTCGAAGATGAGGACAGGTCCCGCCACCATAGCTCTGGAAAGTACCTTTACATTTGTACTTAGTCTCTCTCATCTGGCTGATTCTGCGCCGGTGCATGCGGCGGGGCGCCTCGCACCGGGCGCCGCTCGTCTCGATGGGGTTGGTGTGCAGATACTCGGCCAGCCACCGCAGGTTGCAGTCGCAGATGAAGGGGTTGCGAGCCAAGTGCCTGGGGAAGAAAGAAACAGATTAAATAATTTCATAAACACCTGAAAATTAGAAATTTACCGGTGCGAGATTTCAATTGTTATGCATTACAAGTAGATAAGGGGCAGACCCTAAATGATGTCACGCTTTGAGGAGAGCTCATGGAATTGAGACAGTTTTTAACAAGAAGGAGGGAAGAAATAACAAAAAGTGAGACATGACACATTTTTTTATAAGAATATGTTTTTTATCGCTATTTTGTCCCTTAAAAAAATACTACCCTCACATTACCGCCTGTTTAACAAAATTCCAAATCTTGATAAGTTTGGTTATTTTTATGCACTCCTCATGGTTCGACATGCAATACTTTTGAGCATATAATTTTCCGAAAACAAATGAATCATTTTTAGTAACGCTGTACGCATAGATATAGATAGATACAGTGAACTATCACTTATGCGCCGGCTCAAGGGACCAACAGAAAAAGGCGCATAAGTGAAAGAGATGTATAAGTGAACGAGACTATTTAAAGGTCTAAAACGCAACATAGGTTCTAACGAGAGAATGAATAAGAATGTTTCTATAGACAAGAGGCATATTGCCACGATTTGACAATGACTGTAACGTAACTACAATGATAAAGAGAAAACAAAAATTGTAGCATACCTAATCACTAACTGGTCCTTTTAAAATGATCCATAATACACTGAAGTGACAAAAGTCATGGGATAGCAATATGCAAATTTTCAGATGGCAGTAGCATCGCATAGAACAGGTATAAATGCGCAGTGCTTTTACAGAGCTTTCATTTCTGTTCAAGTTATTCACGTGAAGAGGTTTTAACGTGATGATGACCGCACGACGTGAATTAACAGACTTTGAACGCGGAATGTTAGTTGGAGCTAGACGCATGGGTCATGCCATTTCGGAAATCGTTAGAGAATTCAACATTCCCAGATCCACTGTGTCAAGAGTGTGCCGAGAGTATGAAATTTCAGGCATAACATCCCACCATGGACAGCGCAGTGGTCGACCGCCTGCACTTAAAAATCGAGACCGGCGACGTCTGCAAAGAGTCGTAAATTCTAACAGACAAGCAACACTGCGTCAAATCACCGTAGAAATCAATGTGGGACGTACAATGGACGTGTCTGCTAGAACTGTGCGGAGAAATTTGGACTTCTTGGGCTATTCCAGCAGAAGACCGACTCGAGTGCCTTTACTGACAGAACGACATCGCTTGCAGCGACTCTCGTGGGCACGTGAGCATATCGGTTGGTCCCTAGATGAATGAAAAACCGTGGCCTGGTCTGATGAGTCACGATTTCAGCTGGTAAGAGCCGATGGTAGGGTTCGAGTGTGGCGCAGACCCCACGAAGCCATGGACCCAAACTGTCAGCAAGGCACTGTTCAAGCTGGTGGTGGCTCCGTAATGGTGTGGGCTGTTTTTTCATGGCATGGACTTGGTCCTCTAGTGCGACTGGACCGAACATTGACTGGAAATGCTTATGTGCAGCTACTTGGAGATCACTTGCAGCCATTCATGGACTTCATGTACTCAAACAACGATGGGATTTTTATGGATGACAATGCGCCATGTCACCGGGCCACAACTGTTCGCAATTGGTTTGAAGAACACCCAAAGTTGTGAATACACACCCAAACTAAAATTTTTGAGAGGGGAGAAATTATCAATTGTCGAATAAAGTTCTAATTTTACCGAATCATAAAATACAAGCATGCACACAAGTCGTACATGCATAACATTTAGTGGGAAAAAACATTAGGCATCTTTTAAAAAAACAATTCTAAAACCTAAAAAGAACAAATTATCTCAATGTTGCAATATTGTCTTCAAATTGCCGAATCGTCACATTTCTTACACTCCAGGGTCTCCCGTACCTACCACAACTCGTGGTTTAACCGGGATAGGGCCTCTGTTCTTTTTGAACCAGAGCGAAGGGTCGAGCAAACCCTTGGCCCAGCACCCCCAGAGGTACCGTTTCACTTGGAGGACTTTATGATCACGACATTTTTAATGTTCCCCAGCCACCATTAATCAAGACGGTGGATCTTCAATCGGCTGGGATCGAACCCGGTGCCGAACCGTCAGCTAAATGTGCCGAATACGAAAATTATTGGAGGTCACAGTGACCTCCCGTGACCTCGCATCGACAGTGACCTCCCGTGACCTCGCATCGGGGCGCTCCTGATCCCAGTCAGACTTCTCTGACTACTAGATAAGGTAGCCGCAGGTAACTATATAATTCATATAAAAATGATTAAGGTGCAGTAAGAAAATTTTAATTGCTCAAAATGTGGGTTTGAGAACCCTTATATAAAGTAAGGATGTTAAATCAAAGTACGTAAAATATTAAGTTAATACCTATGTAAGAGTTTTAATACGCTGCTTATACTCGGCTAAAAATACGATCAAACCCACCGAAACGAGCAAAACAAGGGATCAAAACAAGCACACAAACAAAACACAGTCCACAAAATGCATCCAAAGCAGGAAGATTACTAAATCCACTCCTTCCATCCTTCAGAAACTTTGTTAAATCTGTTCCTCTTAACAATCCCCCCTCCCCCTCCTCCCACTTCCCGCGCTTAATTCCGCCTCTCCGGTCACAGTTAATTATGCCGGTCGTGATAGCAACACCCTCCCGTTGCGAAGTGACACCGTATCTTGACGTCACAGGCGGCCCAAATTATTATAAATGGCCGCTTGAAATTGAAACCAAGTTTAAATTTCGGAGTCGGCTCTGACACTGAAATGTCGTCATTTTTCGAGTTGATGCATCTACGGTCGGGAGGCCTCGCAATTCTCAGGCACGTGCTGTTATAGGCGAAGGGTTTTGACATTCTAAGTCTAAGGTTTAGCGATGTGTAAGATGTCTCTGTAAAGATACATATAACTATGTTTACTAAGTTACTTTCCAAAACATAGGGAGAAGAAAAATTAAATAGGGTCAACTGAGATAAGAGGAAACATGGGGTAAATGAAAGCGAACTCTATTACCATATTAAACTGATTTAGTTATTAAAAATTATCACCAATTCGTGAATCGACTTCATTGGATTTTAATGATGAAATATATTCAACATTATTAGTGAAATTGATAATTAATCAATGAGGTGCTTAAATTAGTCAGTTAAGTAAAACCAGTTGTATTTCTTGTAACATGTTTGGTATATGCAATGAGTTACCGCCCATAAGCCAGGGCTGAGGCACAACTGAAGCAAATGCACCCACAGCTCGATCATAGCATCCTAAGACTGCAGTTTCGTCCTTATTATGGACTCCTCAGTTAGGAATAGCCAATGATCGAGCCGGAGGCAAAAATCCTCTTAATGTAGTTAAGATAGCCAACAAACTAGTAGATAAAGTGAATTTATCTTACCAGCGAGCGTCCGCAAACCATGATGCGGCTCAACTCGAAATTTGAAGGCAAAACTAGGTACTATGCAATGAGTTACCTCCCATAAGCCAGGGCTGAGGCAGAACTGTTTGGTAGTTAAAATTAATTTTAGTAATTTTTACCATGAGATTTGTGCGAGGTATTCAGCCAAAAAGTCAAGGTTAAAACTAATTTATTTGTACGCTCTTATTGATGTCAAGTTTGTTTATTCAAACACAAAAGAAGCAAATGTAACTAGCTGTTAGTAATTTTTATTTAAATAGTAACTAAAAAACATATTAAAATATCAATTAATAATCGCGCATGTACTGCACAAAAGAACAAATGTGCTATTTTTTAAAACCTGCTTAAGGGTCATTCTACAAAAAAAAAAAAGCCGCCATTTTGTCCCGCACAGGACAGTTCAAGTATTTCATTAAAAAGTAATAATTTAAAAAAGTAATGAACAATATTTTTTTCTTAAGCAACCCCACATTACTTTGGGATTGCTAAGCAAAATCCTGTAAATCATTTTTTTTAAATTATTATTTTCAATGAAATAGCGTACATGAGCTGGCAGACGTGGACTACAAATGTCCGTTTTTCACAGAATAGACCAAATTAGTTTAAACATTACCGAGTGAACTTTTTACTCCATATTGACGGATTTCTGTCATGTACAAAATAAGCATATTAGCAAAACACAATCAAATATTTAAAAGATAGGAAAACAGTTATTCTGTCCTTTGTAATAAAAAATAGAAAAACGCACTCACTGAATTACATCACACTGTTTTACAAACATAAATTAAAAAAGCAACAATGAAAAAAAATTTGTATATTTTCATAAAATTTAGAAGAAAAAAAAACACCGAAAGAGTGCCAAATGATTTCACTCTTGGCTACATATGTTCCGAGAAAAATCTTATTTCACAGATGAATTTTTCTCTAAAAACGTTACCTTAGGGAGAGCGAAAAAGAAACGCGACAGTTTTGGTTGAATAAGCAATAATAAATAAGAAATATACGCATTTCAGTAGAGAGTGAGAGTGGAAAAAATGTGGTAAGAAAATTTCATCACTATCCCCGCTTTGCCTATTTTTGGAGTATGAAAAAAAAGTTTTACGTCGTATAAATTCCCCCTTTTTTTATACCCACACCATACTCTTTCTACCACTTTTAATTTATTGCGTCTTTTCCGCTCCCTGGAGTTATATTTATTCCATGTATAAAAATAAGCACAAGCAAAAAAGAACCAGAATCATTTCCAAGAACGAAAATGAGAGATTTGTAAAATAAGCACTAAATTTTTCCGACTCTTCACTCAATGTATGAAACTAAAGCAACAGAAACTAAGTAAAATGAGATTAATCAATGTTTATCGCACAAAATTTGCATAAAACTCCAGACACGTGTTTTGACGTTACAAGGAACCTATTTTTTAATATAACGAAGTGTGAGCCTAATGTTTTTCACTTTGAAAAAAGTAACATGGTGGAACAGAAAGCAGTTTAAATAGTAAAAATTGGAGATGAACAAAACAAATTGAGGGAGAACAATTGAAAAAATGATTATTTGTAATCTCGAAACAAGCTTTTGTATTATAAATGCAAATTTTGTACAGTAAAATATTGATTAATCATATTTTACTTTGCAACCACAAAGGGTATTTATTCAATTTGTGAAAGAAACTCTGTTAGCAAAAAAAAATGTATTAAGGCAAATATATCAGGCTAGGTTACTTAAAATCTAAAAGAAACGACTTCAAAACTGAAGTTGAAAATTGCATTAAACCATAAAGAAGCTTCTTTTATTAGCACCATCGATACTAATTTCCGACATAATTCTTGAGGCCGGTGCAAAAGTTCCTGAGTTCATTTAAATTTATATTTGTAGTTGAAACAAATATGTCTTAACAAAACTTAAACAAAAAATTCTTAAAATTATTTTTTACTTTTTAGAGCAATTTCCAGTTGTAAGAAGAATAGTTTGCTTCTTCTTACAACTGGACTTGCTTACTTTCTTTAATGCAGTTTTAAGGGGGGTTTTTTGAAAATATTTTTTTTAATCCTTTTTATAGTATATGCATTTTAGAAATATATGATGTTACTAACCCGAAACATGACCGCATAGTAAACAAAAACCAAACTGAAATTGACTAAAAAAAACTAAAATATGAATGAAATATTCAATGTTGTTTAATATTGTTCAAGAACGGCTTTGAATAAAATGCGTTTAATGTCTAAGTTAAACTTTTCTCATTAAAAAAAACTCATTAAACATTGCCATAAAAAATCGATTAGAATGCTTTCATACTAAAAACTGGAAAGAAACAAAAATCACGTTTTAAATTTTTGACTTTCCACTGATCCCTTTATACATGTTTAAGCAGTTAGAGAAAAAAGCGCGAAACTTTCGACCACAGTTGACAGTTCGGTTTACTTTTTCTTAAAAGTCTGAAGTGAAGAAGAAGAGCAGAGAGCGACGCCGATTCTAATTGCGTAGACATGATACGGGCGAGAGGAAATTGAAAAACTGAAACTCACTTTCTAAAAAGAAAGTATCAGGAGCGAGGGGAGAGAAAGAAATATTCGAATTGCGATACAAGTTGCAAACATTTCAGGGAAATAAAGCTTTTTTTTTTAAAGCAGATAGAAATTTAAATCAGATTCTAGCGAACCAAATACTAGACTGTATGAAATGAATGGTGTTTTTACAGTATGATACAGCTATTATTACAGTAATTTTACAGTAATAAACTGTAAAAATGCTAATTTTGCAATTGTAAGCTGTAAAATTGCTAGCTTACAGTAATAAACAGCAAAATTGCTAGTTTCAGTTTATTACTGTGCATTTTACAGTTTTAAACTGAAACCTCAGCTGCCAGTATTACACTTTTGTTTTTACGGTTTAATACAGTTAATTTTAAGGTAATAAGCTGCAGCATTGTTAATTTTACAGTAATAAACTGTGGAATTGCTTTTTTACAGTAATAAACTGTAAAATAGCTGGTTTTACAGTTTATTGCAGCGATTTTACAGTTTTAAACTGAAACCTCTGCTTTCAGTATTATATTGCGAAAACAACTTATTTTTTGCATTGTAGTGCATTTAGTTTACTAATCTATTTTGAAAATTAAGCTTTATATTTTGTAACTATTACTCTAATTTGTTTTTGCCATAATTTGTTTTTTAGGATGAATGTGAAGAGCTTTTTTTATAGCTTTTTAGTACCTTATCCATTAGTTAAATTTCCGTGCCTTCAGTTATCAGAGATTCTGGAATCCTATTTCAAAAGTTCATCACTTTCTGTTTCTTTATTCTTGGACAGCAGTTCCATTAAACATGAAACAAACGTTTAAAATAATGAACCTAACATTGTTAACACTAACCAAAATTACAAAAAACTAAAAAATTTGTTTCTGCACAGTTGTGACTAAAAAAGCAGGATCACTCTTGATAACTGTAATGTTGAAGAAATTAATTTATGACAAGCATAACTTAACTAAATTCAATTAAAATACTGTTAAATCAAATAAAGGTTATTTACTTTGAGTTTTGCACAAATCGTGTAATATACGAGTATATAGAGGTGAAGTTTAGTTTTTTTATTTTAGAAAGATAAGATATGTATTTTTGTTCAGCTGCAAAAGTTCATAAAACATCTTCTATTTTAGAAATTTGAGGATTAAATTTGTGGCTTTGCCAGAAATGTCTTTTTTAAATTTTTTCTTAGTTTTCTCTTCTTTTAATTCATGATTGAATCAATTGATTTATTAATAATTTATTAAATTCATCATTAAAAAATTAATTAAAATGTTAAAGTGCTGAAAATTTTCAAAAAATACTTATTAAAAATACTTCTGAGTCATTCCATAATGACTAACATAGCTGATTTTGTTGAACACTTTTTATTTAAAACCCAAAGTATAAAGAATAATTAGTGGTTCCTCCCTCCCCGCCCAAGTTGTGGATTGAGATGTACATGATGGCATATATGTTTCATTTCTACCAAAATAACTGCTCATAAGCAATTCTTTCGGTATTGTGATTAACGTAACATTTAACCATCATAAAAATGTAACGTTAGTCACAATACTGTTTTTGCTGAAAAAATACTTATCAACTTCAAATTCTTGGTAGAAATGACGTATATGCAACCATATACATTTTAAATCTTTAATTTCAACTATAAAATATTCTTTATACTTTAAGTGTTCAAAACAAAAATAGTTCAAAAATTAGCTGAAAATGTTGCGTTAGTCACTACGACCTTTCTAAAGAGTTTCCATTAAGCTTATGGAGAAAAAAAAGTCTAAAGTTAAACACGCTCATTGTAGCTTTTCGCACAACCCACTGCTCCCCACGACTGAGAATTTAACCCAACAAAATACCCTTCAAACATCCAAACCGCAACTTCTTCCAACACCTCACTAAGTAAACACTCCCTTGCTGCTCAACTTTACCCGAAACGCATCAGCCCACGCTGAATGCAATAACTTCCAAGGCCTGGGCACAAGAACCGAAAACTTCTCGGAGAAAACCCGGAAACGGGACGTGAAAACAATGTCCCGAAAAATCGAAAGCGCCAGAATCTGTTTACAGCCCGAAGGACATGTCCTTCTTGCAGAAGAAGCTGGAGATTTCGGGAAGTAACGAGTTTAATTATTCCGCTCTACCGAGATTGAAAACACTTTAATAAAGATATGTCACGCTCCTTGCTCGAGATGGATATACCACTGACTCTTATAAATGTTGATGGGCGGCCAGTTTTGATAAGGGAAGTTCATATCGAAGGAAGGGTTAGATTAACATTAAAACATTTTGCTTCTGGCTGAATTTTATAATGTTATTCATTGTAATCTGCAAGTTTTACTTTCTACTTCTTCTTATGAAATGGTGGAAGAATTGAATGCTTGATAATTTTTCACCTCGAATTTCAACCAAAATGTCGATTTTAATTTTCTGTGAAATAAGTCTGACTTTGTTTTTCATGAGAAGGGGGATATTTGTAGGTATTTATGTACATAGGAGCAATAGGGAAACCAAAAAATCTCTCCTATTATTTCTCCTCCAACGCTGATGAGTTTTAATGTAGCACTCAAAAAGAGTTTGTCGTAAAAAGTTGCAATTTCGTATGTAGAACCCGTACGAAGTACATTTGTGCATTTCATCTTTTGGTTGCAATCAGATGGTCTAAATTGGCTCTTTACTCGTTTTATGCGGAAATTTAATACTTATTTCAAGTCTTATCTTTTGTGGACTATTGTGCGATACAATATTTCCCTCTATACTAATATTTCTCATATTAGTGAAAGTTTCCTTGCGGCAGGTAAAAATGTAGGAATTTGAGAGAAAAATCGGGATTTTTTTTTGCATTTTTCTGAGAGAAATATTAACAATAGGGAAAATGAAATGAACATGTTTCAAAAATGATTGAACGTATACAATTTTCATGCTCGCGTATAAGAATGTTTCACTTTGGTGATCGTAATCATTTTACTGTAGAATTTTCCACGAAATTTTAATCACTGAAAAAAATAATCACTTTTTAAAGGACTTTCGTTGTTTTGATGAAAACGTTTACGAATTGATAGAGTTGGCAGCTATGCCTAAAGAAAGGATAATAGTCCGTTTTCTTTCACTGAGGAAATCATCTTGTAATTCCGAAACACGTACAGTTGAGCCCGCTTATTAGAATATCGGTTAAACGAATATCCCGCTTAATATAATACATTTTCAATGAACCAAATCATTGTAATGCATTATTTTTATCCCGGATAATGGAATATCCCGCATATTAGAATATTTTTTCTTGGCAAAATGGCTATTCCATTAAGCGGGCTCGACTGTACTTCCGAACTTTCCGATAAAAATTCGTGCCACAAAGATTGGTACACTTTTTTTACATCTGATTTTTGTTTGCTGGTAGAATTGCCAGGTCGATTCATAAAAGATCTTTATGAATATTTGATAAATATTTTAAAAACAACTCATCAAAAAACGCCCTTTTTAAATCTTAAAAAGTTATTTAATGCTTTTCCATGGACATAAACGAAAATATTAAGGACTTAATTCTAAAATTCCACCGGATAAAAAAATCTAATACCATAGGATGCAGTTTAAAAAAGCTGCATAACTTCAGTTGGTTCCTTTTCAGCTACAAATAGCTACTTCTACAGATCATTTGACAGCCATGAAATGAATGGAATAATATACGTTGTTTGACCTGGAATTAAATCCCCTCACTGTACGAATCGAAGAGACATATTCCATGACAGCCATGAATATCCATGGGAAAATTTCACGCCACATCTTCGTGAACCGCTCCCTAAAATCAAATTTGTATATGACACCTGAAGTCTTAGCAAAAAAGGCATTACGTTGATGACCGGCTTGGCAAACAAAATATAATAAAAAATAAATAAAAAAATAAATGAAATAAAAAAAAAACCTGGAATAAAAGAACGCGTGACCAGTAACTAATTGTTTGGCTTATCTTTTGTGAGATCGGCTCTTTGTTGGATGCTTGAGTGATGGCGGCTGCTGTACTGCTGTCGAGATTATTTTTTCTTCCGAAGAAGACATTAATAATCTCGCTTGGAAAGAAAGATGGCGCTGGTATACAAATTTCATTCTTTTCGAATGAAAGTAGGCGCGAAACTGGGCAACGATTTTGCCTTTTTTCCAAACTAAAGCTTTTCGAAGAAGTAAAGCGAATGGGTCATAAAAAGAACAATTCAAAAGAAGTAACGTTTTAATTTAATTTGCTAAAACGGAAATCACTAAGTCTCATTCTTGTTGTTTCTTCCCACAAATAAGTCACAATTTGCTAGTTTCCTTATTCTCATAAACGAGATGTTATTGTTCCAAATTCCAAAATGGCAATAACGAATCTATTACACTCATTGATAAACTACTTTTTTTTTTTTTTAAGGCAGCTTGTAATCTCTAAAACGAGAAAGGGATTTATTTTTAAAATTCAATTCCTACTAGTTGTTATGTCCTAATGTCTGAGCAAGTAACAAAATCAATGTTATTAAAGCACGAGATAAATCTGAAGTCGATTAATTTTCGCTCTTTACAAAAATAAAAATATTTTATTTCGTATTATTTTGGTATTATTGCATTTCTTATTTGATTCCTTACAACAAAAAATTAGTTACAACATGCCCTTTATGAGATCCCAGTCACAGAATATTTTGTTTATGTATTTTTTCAGAAAAGAAAAGAAAAAAGGTCATATACTGGAGGTATCCGGTGCTTGTTGAACAAAACGAAACAAAGCGGTATTTTAAAGCAAATAAATGAAAACTAAACTTTTTTTTTGCAAAAATTTGTGAAAAGAATGCAATACAAAGTTCAATCGACAAGTGCTGTTGGTTGTAACAACCATAACGGAAAAGCACCGATTATTTTATACAAGATATGAGCACTTTGTAGAAATTAAACAAAATTAACACATTAAAACTGTTTTAAAACTAAGGTTAAAAGTCGACGAGCTTTTACAACTTCATCCAGAAGAAAGCAAGTAAAAGAACCGTAATCAACTTAGTTAAGTCTAGCTTGCAGCAAGTGAAGAATTTGCAGCTAAATTGAAGCGAGGAAAAATGAGTTTTAAGACCTTAAGAAAATAGGGAACGATCCGAAAGTTTAGAACAGCCAGGAAAAGATCGAGAAAAAAAGTTGGGAAGTTTGTTTGGAATACTTCATCAAACCACTTAAATTTTATGCCCTAGGAGGAAAGTACCTTCAACAACCGTTATCAGCAGGTCGTAAAAAAACTTATTTCTGGGAGAAGAAAGGACTGCTTCCATCATCAGGACTCACTAATTATCGCGGCTAATTACAGTGGTGAACTTGGGTACGCTAGGAAAGTCTTGAGAGGTTCGAAAAACTCATTGACCGAAGCAAAAAATGCAGGATTTTTATTTTCAAACTAGGGCCTTCGTATGGTAGATAAATTTCGAAATTTTGATTACAAACATAGTTTGTGGAATACGGAAAGGATTTTCTGCTGCTTTGAATAATAAATGTTAGAAATATGAGCGCTTTTCTTAACACTAGATAAATGAGAAATAAAATTATTCACTTTTGAGACGAAATAATAAAAACAAATGTTGTCTGAAACTTTTTTGCGTTCTTTTAAATGGCAGCACTGTTAGCCATCGAATTCAGTTTATAAACTTCGTGCATTAGGTTAAGGCGAAAAATAAAAAGTTTTTCAGATTAACTTCTAATAGTTTCCAAAAGTTGTCTTTGGTGATAGTTAGCTTTTGTGCAAAATTTGAGAAAAATCGGTTAATATCTTCAGGGGGCGCTGCGATCGCAAAGTTTTATCATAGCTTTTATCGGGATTTGATGGTTAAAATATGAAAAACAACGCCGTTAGCTAATCTCATTGCATTTTTTTACTCATAAGATATATTCATGCATTCAAATCATATGAAATAACTCACAAAAAATTATTTTATATGATATATTTATAGTTCAAGCATTTAAAAAGAAACAAAAACGTGAAAAAAAGTGATTTTTTTTTAAATATAAATATATTTGAAAAATAATGTTTGTGAGTCATTTCATATACTTTTAATTCATGAAAACATCTTTTGAGTAAAAAAAAACGCAAAGAGACTAGCTAAAGGCATTCTTTTTGAGATTTTAACCATAAAATCCAAAACAAAGCTATGGTAAAACTTTGCGATCGCAGCGCCCCCTGAAGATATTTACCGATTTTTCTCAAATTTTGCACAAAAGCTAACTATCACCAAAGACAACTTTTGGCAACTATTAGAAGTTGATCTGAAAAACTTTTTATTTTTCGCCCCACCCTATTGTGCATATCTGTGGTAAAGTGGTTGTTTTTGCTTGCTTAAGTTCTTACTCATTTATGTTTGTTCATTTTCTTAGTTTGCTTATTAAATGTGTTGTACTGTTAAGGAGTGTTGGATGGTTTGTTCTCTCTGCGTGGCATAGGGTTCACGACAAATGTTAAAAACAGCATTATTAAGCAGAAGTCAGAAAAAAAATTTGAATGCACTGGTTTCAGAGTTTTAAGCAACCCCTCCATCAGTGCATAAAAATATGAGCTTCGGAATGAAAGTCATCTGCATTAAAAGTATGTTTAAAAATGTTGCTTTACATGTGCCAACACCGAAAATCTATACATATAAAAATGGATATTTGTTTGTATGTTTGTTCCTTATACAAATCCAGTTTTCGTCGGAATTTTATTAAACTTGGCAAAGAGGTTTCTTAATGCACTGGAATTCACATAGGCGGGGTTTTGAAATTAAAAAAAAAATCCAAAAAGCTCAAATTATAATTTTCGTCTCAAAATAGCCATTTTCTTTCAATTTTGAATATATAGAGAAAAAGAGATACGCCTTTAAGCATACAAATTGATAAAATTTAACACATTTAAATATAAGTATTTTCCAACAAAGATTATGATTAACAATGAATTATTAATTTAAGGCTCACTTGTTTCATTTTAGCATGAAATAAGTTTTAAAAAAATGTAGTTCATGTTCCAATTAGGTTGGAACATTGGCACATGATGAATATTGCATGATGCAGAAAAATTAGAGGTTCTAACATATATATAATTTTAAACATTTTTAATAAGCCCCCGAACAAGGCCGGGTAATAAACTAATATGCTATATTTTTGGGAAACAGTATTTTCTTCTTTTTTTTAATTAATGAACAAAACTGGCTCTCCACATTCCTAAATAGGAAAGGATTAGCGAAAATATATTCACAAAATATGAATTATAACCCTACCGTATTGGATTACGAACAAAAGCCGCTTGTTACGTGCACAGGTAACAAAACGTCTGACGCGACGGTTTAAATGACAGCAATGACAATTTGCACACAATCCCCCGAGCGCGCGAAAATAACAAATTTGCTTTCAACAGACTTCACGACTCGGCGACACTTAATAGCCATAAAACAAAAGACCGAAATGTCGTCGGCTCCATAATTTGGGGTTGATGGGCGGGAAAAAGAGAGGCAGAAACAAAACAGAAAAAAAGAAGAACCCAAACAACGAAACAAAATTTAATTTAGAAGTATCACTCTCTATTTACACACTGGCATTCCGAGGGGGCAGATAACAACAGGGCACACCAAAGAAACGGAGACGCAGTTTTATCTGCGAAAATTGAATGGGTGTCGGTGCTGGTAATTAAATTCGCGCTGATGCGTAAATTAATTATGTACTTCATTACTCGCAATTAACATCAGAGTCAAACGATTAATTCAGTAAAATATGCGATGCGAGGGGAGCTGGCGGAAAAAAATGGCGCCCATAAATCTCTTTGTCCTCTACGACGGAAGTGATCGGTGTTGTTTACAATTAAAGCGGAGACGGTTTGTATGCGGTGTCTTTGTCGCAATAATTATCAAATCCTACCACCTCATTAAACTTTTAGTAAATTCTTCTTTTTTTTCTTCTTCTTTGGTTTAAATAATTAGAATTCAGGAGTAATGTTTCGTAAACGCGGTCGATCGCTACATTTGGCGCATTGTCGCCAATAAATCTAATTTAAAGTATTGCAATTTAAATATGCACGAGTAATGTTTTTTCTTTGGTTTAAATAATTAGAATTCTGGATGTTACATGTGTTGAGTTGATGCGTCTTCAGTGGGAAATGACTTTTCCTGGAGGAGTAATGTTTCGTAAACACGGTCGATCGCTACATTTGGCGCATTGTCGCCAATAAATCTAATTTAAAGTATTGCAATTTAGAGACGTGGATAATATTCAAGAGTAATTATTATCTTGCTTTCGCGAGTGATTAAATTTGCATAATTTTGGAACTAGTTAGTGTTAATGGAAATGCTCAAGATTGTTCGCTCAAAAGTTAAAAGATTGAAGTGGAAAATAAGAAAATGGAGATTCCACTTTGTCCTGACTTTGAATTGGAGTCATTAGTAATGTTTACTAATGAGGAAACTAATAATTTATTTTTTAAATATGGACTCGTTTAATGTAGATATGCTTAGTGCTACAGTATCAGAAGTTGAAATTTTTGAGCAATTTATTTTAAAATGAATTGAAACTATGGGTGGAATGCAAAATACAAATTTTATATTAACAATACATTTATAGAAAGAACAACAATTAACAAGAGGTAATATCAAATTAAAATTTAAAAGAAAAAAAATTTTAGGCTTACACCTCATTTTGAGATGAGTCTTGAAGGCCAAAACACAGATAAAAATTGAAATTAGTTTAATATTTTTACTTTCTTCTATATCTAATATATAGAAGAAAGTATTGGTTTCGTGAAAATTTTCGAATGTCGAATTTTGACGGATTTGCACGTTTTGAGGTGCGCTGAGTCCATTTCGACCATTTTTGGAAAATGTCTGTCTGTCTGTGTGTGTGTGTGTCTGTGTGGAGTCTGTATGTGTGTGACCAGTTTTTGTGGCCGCGCTAGAGCAAAAACTACTGAATGAAATCGAACAAAAATTTTTGCACATATGTACCACCATGTGAACTGGTGCACCTGACTTTTTTTAGCGAATTCCTCCAAGGGGGGTGGAGCAATCGCACGTGTTCTGCGCGGGGGTGATTGCTATATCTCAGGAAGTAACCGGCGGAATCAAACGAAAATTGGTCCATAGGTAGACCCTACTGAGTACAGGTGCTGATTCAATTTGTTTGTCAATATCTCGAAGGGGGTGGAGCAATCGCACGTGTTCTGCACGAGGGTGACTGCTATATCTCAGGAAGTAACCGGCGGAATCAAACGAAAATTGGTCCATAGGTAGACCCTATTGAGTACAGGTGCTGATTCAATTTGTGTGTCAATATCTCAAATGGGGGTGGAGCAATCAAAAGTGCTTATTTTGTCATTGCACCTCCTGTATCTCGGGAAATATTGCTGCGATTTGAATGAAATTTGGAATAACACTAACCCAATATGGAAGCAAGCATCGATTAAATTTTGGCGCCAATCGCCCCAGGGGGAGGGTGGGGTGATTTTTGCGCTTAGTCAGCAATGCGAAAAATTAATTCATTAAAAAATCGCTTTCACGCTATTTAATTATCAAAACAGCTGAAAACTTTCAATGATTTTAAATTTTTAACTGTTGCCAATTTCTTTTTACTAACAAATAAAATGTTTGCAATTAATCTAAACAAGTCTTTTGCAATGATTTCCAATTTCGCTCATTGATTCTGCATTTGCAGGGTTATTACGATAATTGGAAATTGGAGCTGTCTCCAATTACTCGGGCGAGTACGTATTTTATTTTGTAACCGGAATTAAAGATAGATATAGAAGAAAGTTTCGTGACGGCCACGATAGCTAGTTTTCAATTAACAAGGAAAAACACTGAAAAGAAACATTAATAAATTTTCAAAAACATAATCAAGCATAAAAATTTTGGATTCCTGTAAAAGCCTTGCTTATAGTTAAAATCAGTTACAAGCACTTAATTTGCTAGCAAACAGGTGAAAACATTAATTTTTTAAAGAATTATTGAGTTTTCTTTAGTGGCCTGCCAACAGTTAACTTGTTAGTAATCACGTGAAAACCTCAAATAGCTTTTAAAAATTTATTAAAATATGTTTTAATTATTGTTCTATGAAACTCAGATGTTCAAAAAAAAAATATCATACGTAAAAAAATTCGTTCTTCCGATTGGTTATCAATGCTTTAAAAGTGCAAGGGAGGCTGGAAAAACAATGGAAAAAAATTAATAAAGTGCCATAAACGCGGCAAGAAGACTTGAAAAAGAAGTATTAGCAAAAATGAAACAATAAAAGCATTAGCAATAACATGCAAACTACTCATAAATGCTTGAATCTCAAAAAGTTTATAATAATCAAGAAAAAAATAAAAGTAGGTAAGCGGTTATAAAGTTTCAAATTAAATAACGTGTTTTTTGTGAATGAAAAGCTGAAACAAACATAAAAGACAGTTTAATAAAATGAAATTCATAAAATTTCCTCAAAACTGTGTTAAAACTAATTGAATCGATTATTCCGAAAACGGAATATCTCTAAAATTTAAAAATTTTCAGGGGAGCAAAAAAACTAATTTATAAAAAACGAAGAAGCTTAAAAGGGCTAATTATTGCAATGATAGAACTACAAAGATGTTCCATTTTCACAAGAATAACGTGTTTATACGTTAATAACAGAATGCCATTAAAAAATTGATTTTGAAAAAAAAAAACCGAGATGTTACCTTTTCGAAATAATCGATTCAATTAATTTATAAGCTTATTTAGCTGAATCTAAAACTTTGGAAACTTAAAATAGATGCTTTTCAGGAAAAATTAGCTCATCGATTCCAATTGTGAAAATAAAAAATATATATATAAATAAACATTATTCAAAAAAGAAAATAAATCTTACTTTTAAACCTACCCATGATGTTTAGAAAGTGTAATATAGGTAGACGTAATTGGCTGCCATTTGTTTCCAAGGATAAAAATAGGCAATTGAATTTTAAGATAAAAAGTAAAATTTTTCAAACATAAAAAATATAGATGAATAGAAATATGTTAGGCCAATTGACAGCATACCATTTGATTGTTCTTTAAATAACTTTACTGCCTTACTGTTTTATCAGCTTTTAAAAACGCAGCATACGCTCTGATAGAGAAACGGAAAACGTTTTGACAAGTTATTTCAACGCCATCGCTTTCAACACTCTAAATTTTGAAAACAAACAGCGAACCGGAAATAGCTTAACAAGAGGCATCGAACCAATTAAAACGATGACTCATTAAAAGAAGCTTTATTTTAAACCGTTTTTTCGGAAGTTGTCTAAAAAAAAACTGATTTGCTGTCAGTTCGTTGAAAAGTTCTATTCGAAGGAATTCATTAGTAAAGGAAAAGTTTCTACATAAAACAGGCCTTAAATTAAGGAAAAGTCTATTAAAGATTCTTTGAAAAAAGAAAGAAAATTCTTGGTTATAAAGTATAATCAAGTATAAATTCTTAGTTATAAAGTAACTCGAATCAATTTCACTATTGCACGAAAATACTCACTGCTAACAGTGAGTATTTTCGTACAGGTGAAATTGATTCAAATTGAAAAATATCTGAAAGGCTAATCAAAAATGCACGTAAAAGGAATCATGTTTCTGAAACATTCCAGTTAAAACTAATTCTTTGCTAAGCATTAAAAATGCTTGTTGTTGAAGGAATTGGTTGACAAAACAATAAATAAAAAATACTAAACGTAAGAAAATTATAATTCTTTACTGATAGAAGAGTGAAGTGACGTTAGTAGTTCAAATGTTCCTCAGTATGAAACTTTTCATAAATTAAAAATATTTTTTTTTTATTAGAAGATCCTTCAATTAGATAATTTTGAATATTGCTGGCCACTCTCTTCGCACTATAGTTCTTGTTTTTTTCCCATTATTTTCCTGCTACACAGCAGTATGGGATACGAAATGCACAAACACAGCTTAATTACACAATTTTTTTTACCCCATACGTAGGGGTACTCCGAACTAAAATTTTTGGGAGGGGGGAATTATCAATTTTCGAATGAAGTTCCAATTTTACCGAATGATAAAATATGAGCATACACACATGTCGTATATGCATAACATATTTAGAGAGAAAAAACACGAGGCATCTTTAAAAAACCAATTCTAAAAACTAAAAAGAACAAATAATCTCAATGTTGCAATTTTGTCTTCAAATTGCCGAAGCGTCAGCAAAATGTGCCGAATACGGAAAGTATTGGGAGGTCACAGTGACCTCCCGTGACCTCCCATCGGGGCGCTCCTGCCCATACGGCAAAGAAGAAATTAACAAAAATCCTGTTAATTTCAAGCTGCTTGTGGTTAACTAAAAAGTGATTAATTGTATAACTTTTGCATTGCAATAGCGGCAAGATAAGAAAGACCGCATTCAAAAACCTTGGTCGACAATTTTCCTTGATACTTCCGCAAAATGACATCATTCAAAACAAACTCAATGCCCACGATTGTAGTTTTATTAAATTAATACACACAATTAGAAGCTCACACAGATGATAATTTCAAGAAAAGGTTTTTTTTTTTTGACCTTTTTGTTTGTTAATTGAACCGTTTATTTCAAAACTAGTCAATCGACAAGCTCAAAAATTCGAAAAAGCAGTTTTACCATAATTTTAAAATTTTTTGATAAGGGTGACAATATTTTAAACTGAAATGCACAACATTTTAGCTATATTCCCTCTCCCTTCAGTAAAAAGTATTGGAACAGCTATTGAATAACATACTGTGTTTTTGAAGAGTATTAAATTACAGAGGCACATCGAAAATTTGTAAAATATTGCACGCATGAAATATTACTGAATGTTCTTTGGAATGTAAACCGAAAATGCAAAGCTTTACCGATTGCATTCCACAGAACTTTACAGTCATAATTTTAAGTTCAGTAGACATTCTCCATATGTTATAAACATGCTGTCTACATTAAACCTCCCAATAACTTTAAAATTTTGCAGAAGACTTGAACATGTTCTAAAACTTCATCTAATCTAGAATTTTTCATATAAATATAAACTACTCTTTAAAACTTCACAAATTCACGATGCATTAATTGGGTCTTTCTTACTGCCTTCCCAGTCAACATTTTCGACTGCGGTAATTTTTTTCTTTAGACATTATTTAAAAATAACTTCAGTAAACTCCCATTAATTCGAACTCGATTACACCAGGATTCGATTAATCCAAACAGCATTGCATTGATAACGGACAAGATAGCACAAAAATTTATTTTTGTATTTTTTATTACCGTAAAGTCGGGTTACTTGGACCCACAAGGAAGGTTACTTGAGCCCACAGTAAAATGATAAAATCTGGGTTTGGTACTAGCATTAGAGACTGCAGAGTGCTTCTACCTAGAGGAGAAACGAGGAACTACGTGCAAGTCTTCAACTAATAAGTACCAAACCTAGATTTTATCATTTTACTGTAATGGGCTCAAGTAACCCCTTAGGGTCCAAGTAACCCGACTTTACGGTATTTATATTTTTATAATTTTTTCTTCTGCAGCTGCTTGTTCTTATTCAAAATACAGTTTTCCTGTGTACACTAGTTTGTTCGCGTACCTTAGCTCATTTAACAGCTTTTTGTTTTTCTATTCGGACGATCTTTCAACCATCTCTTATTACTCTGGATTAATGAGGGTCTACTGTATCTTATATTACAAATAATAATATTTTACAACTCTTTATTTTAGGTTTGAAAAAAGTGGGCAATTTTGTACTCAGTTTCTTATAATTTTGTTCGGCTAAAAATGAATTGCTTTTTTACAGTATAATATCTGCAGCCGAGATTTCAATTTAAAACTTTAAAATGCACAGTAATAAACGGTAAAACTAGTAATTTTACAGTTTAGTGCTGCAAAGTTAGCAATTTTACAGTTTACTGACGTAAAATTTAGTTGTATTATACTGTAAAAACAACAGTATAACATACTGCTAGCAGAGGTTCCAGTTTAAAACTGTAAAATGCATGGTAATAAATTGCAAAATTAGCAATTTTACAGTTGATCACTGTAAAATTAAGCCATTTTTAGTTTATTACGATAAAATTAGCTGTATTATACTGCAGAAATAAACATTCATTTTTTAGTGTGAAGTTACGGCTTCAAAGTTATCTTTGTATTTGAAACCGCTCTTCCTGCATTGTAATATTCCGTGCAATATAATAAACGATTAAAATCTGGTCCTGTTGTAAATACAACGGGGAATTTTTAAACATTAAGAAATTGCATTTTGTTGCTTTCAGACAACACTACCTTTTTTTCAAATAATTCATTGTGCATCAAATTTCAAGCACGGCTCCAAATTATTTTAAGTGACAGAATATTTTTTAATAAGTCTAATAATTGATTTTAAATTGGTTTAATTATTATTATTCCTTGATTTTGGATTCTTAAACAAAACAGTAGGAATTTTTCGTCCGCTCTTACAACTAAATTTTACGGAAATAAACTGTAAAATTCCTAACTTTACAGTAAGAAACTGTAAAGTTGCTAGTTTTACTGTTTTTTACTGTGAATTTTACAGTTTTAAATTGGAACCTCGGCTGCCAGTATTGTAATGTAAAACAGCAGTTCATTTTTTGCAGTGTATGCCAAAAAATACTGTTTTATACCAGAAAATTGTGGCTCGAGTTTGTAAAAAATGACTGCATTGAACTTTTTTTTAACCGATTATTGGAAAGGCTGAGTTAACACGGCATCGGTTTTTTTAACAAAGCACAGAAAAAAGTTTATCCATAAAACTTTCTTCCGAAAAAAAAAAAGAACATTTTCCCGTAAACACAAACGACTAATTATCTTCTTTCCGGCGAACGATACCTGAATGGTCCAGAAGAAGCATGAAGGAAGAATCCTTCGCCATGGAGCGAGTTCTAAAAAGAACGAAAGGGCTTGTTTCGGGTCATTTTAGAACGGATGCAATTCCGAGGAAGTTGCTCATGTATGAAAAAATAAGCTTTAAATATAAGCAAACTGACTAAAAATACCATAAATCCGAAAGGGCAAGAACGTAAAACGAGCATGCTAAGTGAAGAACTTAACAATGCAAGGTATCTTCTAATTGGCTGGAAAATGGCGGATGTCTGAAGATAAAATTGGTTTGAATTTTTGAGCAAATCATTTCTATTTAAATAATTTCCTCAAAATAAGCCAAATTTGGTAGTTGCCTTTGCTGTTTTAAGAACTAGTTGTGCAACTTTCATTCTAAGATGCTTTGTTTTTATATTTTCTTTGAAGTTTATATCATCCGAACGGCGTTTCAAGGTTGGTACATTATTGCTGTCAGAATGTTCTCAATCGTTTAATATTTTTTGTTTCCTTCCATCGATGATAAATTCAGTTTATTTATCATACGCTTTTAGAAATTAAGCTCAACTATCAGTTTCATACAAAAACTAAGTATAAAAAAACAAGAAAAATCTTGCATTTTATAATTGCCCAATATTTTCAATCCTAATTCTCCTACGTAAACCACCAACAGTAATGATCAATTTAAACTCCTTCTTTTAGGCAACACACACACACACACATTAAAAATCATAAATTAAAATTAAACAAATAGTTAAAGAAATAAAATTTGCGCCCAAAAATAAATTGTTTTATTGCAAGCTTCCTCGGGGG
>JAXGGA010014571.1:0-31707 GCA_038373865.1 Uloborus plumipes
TTGATGCTCTAAATTGTAATGAAGCGATGGTGTTCAACAAAGAGCCGATTCACAACGAAACATATTTTTTTTTTAGTAACAACGAAATGGGGATATACTCGCTTAGTACTAAAGAGCATTACAACTACGAAAACAAAACAACAATATTGAGACGATTAACTTCGTCATGGCGAACTGCGGACTGAATTTTAAAAAGTTCTATGGCAACCCTTCTTGTAGCGCTTGGCAAATAGATTCGCTATTCATCGTTCTGCGGCGCCAACAGATAATAGGCGTTTCATTCTTAGTAAACAAGGTGGGAATGTTTTTAAGTTGTGAATATTGTGAAACTAAGGTTTCACATTCCCCGTTGACTCCCACGCAAACATCAACTTCCGCTACATGGAAGGAAGCCACCACTTGTTTCGCTTCACTTCTTGGAACGTTGTCCATTTAACATGAAGAGGAGGGACCGTGCGCCCATATGTTCCCTTGTCAGAGTGATCCGACTGAACAAATCTAAAGAAAGGTGCGTGTTCACTCCGAAGCGATAAATCTTAGGGGAAAATGTAGCGTCCTTCTTTTCTGGCTGGTGTGCGATATGGATAAGGTGGCGTTGCTCTTCGCAGGAGATGGAGTGGCTTGGAGTCGGCGAAGGAAAAAATAAGTGGCATCTTCGTGAAATAATCATTTTATAGCAATCATGCAAATTTTCATCTAATCCAGATAAGTTTTTTTATAAAATTGTGTATCGTCAAGTATATGATGTGCTAAGATTGACGTTACGGATCTTCAAATCGTCGGAGAGCTTCTAGGCCTAATTTAGGCCATGTGTTTCACGGATCGAAACTTTTTACGATTTTAAGTCATCCAGGTTTCAACTAACATTTCTGATGAACTAGATCAGTAAGAATCTGTGATGTAGACTGGACTCATGTATTTCATGAACTATCTGAATAAGAACTCTGCGACGTGATATTTAGTACTAAGATAATGATGCGTAAGATTGGGATGAGCTCATCCATTGTTTTATGATGTATTCGTTCTATTCCTCAAATAAACAAGTTCGGTAAGTCAATATAATTTCTTTCATTAATTGGTTCTTACTCATGCATATCCTTAACATGTTTTTACACAACGCATTATGTACTCAATTTCATTCATTCTTTTTATCTTTTCAAACCACCGCAACATTAATATGGTGCCGTGATAAAACTAAAAATATGAAGGTCTTAACTGGGTTATTAAATTGTATAAATTTTTGGTGATGCATATTTCATTGAAATGCTTAAAATTTTCATGAAAAGTAATTAAAGTTTTTCTTTTTGAGGGTCACTCAGATCCAAGGATTAATATTCAATGTTGCAAATAATATTTGTGTAGATATAAATGTATATTAATTTACAATTATGAATTCAGTCAAATACTGGATGTCATATTTTCAAAACAAGTTCTAATTAATTATGCTTTGTAATATGTGTGGTTTTTATGCTCTATTATCAAATATCACCACTACAAAATTTTTTTGATATGTATTTTACTGATACTTGCTTAGAAATATTATTTTTCCTTTTTCAATGATATCTTTTCATATTGAATTACATTTATTAATTAGGGATTTAGTGGAAATGTTTACATTTTACTAGCATTTAAATTATTTTTTTATTGGAATTTTCTTCCACTGGTTCTCACACACATCCTAATGGCTAATTCACTCATTTCGCTGCTGCCGGTTTTTGCTGGTCAAAGTAATGAAAATATCTCAAATTTCATCAGCAGTATTGAGGACATCTCCAAATTGGAGAAGTGGAATGCTGACAAGAAATTAATTGTAACTAAGTTACAACTCAGGGATAAAGCTCATGAGGTTGCCTCAAAATTTCTACAAAAGAATAAAGATGCTACTTTCAAGGATCTGTGTGTGGAACTAAAGGAAAAATTTTCAACTAAGCACACATTTGAAAATTCACAGAAATTTTTCTGGGAGATTTCCCAAAAACCTGGTCAGTCGGTTCAAGAACTAGCTGAATTAATAACTCAATCAGCCGATGCATATTTGAATCCCAACAATAACTCTACTCCAGACTTATTAGATCTTTTGAACAAAACAAAAATTTCAAAATTTTTGCAGGCATTGAGGGCTGACATACGACTTGAGGTAGAGAAGCAGGGACCTAAATCTTTTGAAGGAGCTATAAAAATAGCCAAGAATGTAGAAAAAGCTTTGAGTAACACATCTAACTATAACAATAACACTTCACAGGTAGAGATTAATGTTTTGCTGCAAAGCCAATTAGTTACGAATGAAAAAATTCAACAGCTCTCTGACCAGATAGCAACACTTAGCCAATCAAAATTGAATCCCAATGCAGCAAGCTTTCAACATCAGGTTAATTCAATCAATGTAGCTAGCAACAATGATAGTGCTTCGGCACAAAACTTTGGTTTTCATAATTCCTCTTCCTCAATGGGGCATATTCCTATTCAGTGTCATATTTGCTATAAAGAACACTTAACCACGGAATGTCCATTTTTTCCTGGTAATTCTCAAGGGGGGTATTTTAACAGCACTCGGGGTAATTTTCACTCTAGGGGGGATCAGTTTAATCATAGGGGGAATTTTTCTGGGAACTCTAGGGGGAACTTTTCTAGGGGACATTTCAATGCTAGAAGAAGTAGGTCTGGATTTAGGGGCAATAATCGAAGAGGTAGATATTTCACACCCTATACTAGAAATAATGAAAATGGGAATTTAAACTAGAAGGGGGTTTTCGGAATGAAAACAGGGGCCATAATGCAGGCGCGGAAACCCTTAATGAAAACACTCAGATGTGGTCTCTTAAAACAAATAATGTTAATGACAAGCCTTGTTTGGACAATTCAAAATTTTCAAAGAAGTCAAATGATTTTAATTCTACCACTCATAATTTTAAACAGATCAGTAATTCTGAAGTTTCTTTACAATGCAATACCTCATTGTCAAACAGTAATAAATCTGTTATTGCGAATGTTCACAATGAGGATAATGTCAAAGTTGTAATGTCATGTACAGATTCTGATCACTGTTTGCCTATCATTCCCATCACAGTTGCCTCAAAGAAGTATTTTGCTTTGCTTGATAGCGGTGCTAATCTTAGTCTCATTCAATTAAAAACCTTAGAACAAATAAAAGAAACAACCAAAATTAATTATGTCTCTAGGTCAGTTAGAATCAAAACTATCAACAATGATTATGTTCCTTATTCATCAGCTATTGACTTAAAATTTAAGATTAAAGATAAATGGTTCTCCAGTCTATTTTTTGTCACCAATTTTGATTGGAATTCCAATTATACTATGATTTTAGGATATGATTTTTTCCATCGAAATAAAATCATCCTTGACTCGGTTAACAAAAGAATCATTTCAGATAAAACCACCTTAGAATTCACCACCATCTTTTCTAAACAAAGTTCAAATTTAATCAAGTCTGATGGAATCAATGTTGAATCCTGTTCTAAATCAAACTCCCTTAAAGAATCTAAGGGCATTTATAAAGTTCAATCCATCTCTAATATTAAAATTTGTCCAAATTCTTTTGAAATTCTCACACTGAAAATTCCTAAAGAACTTAAAAATTCAAAACTTCTGATTTTCTCTCCTGGTAATACACTGAAGTGACAAAAGTCATGGGATAGCAATATGCAAATTTTCAGATGGCAGTAGCATCGCATAGAACAGGTATAAATACGCAGTGCTTTTACAGAGCTTTCATTTCTGTTCAAGTTATTCATGTGAAGAGGTTTTAACGTGATGATGACCGCACGACGTGAATTAACAGACTTTGAACGCCGAATGTTAGTTGGAGCTAGACGCATGGGTCATGCCATTTCGGAAATCGTTAGAGAATTCAACATTCCCAGATCCACTGTGTCAAGAGTGTGCCGAGAGTATGAAATTTCAGGCATAACATCCCACCATGGACAGCGCAGTGGTCGACCGCCTGCACTTAAAGATCGAGACCGGCGACGTCTGCAAAGAGTCGTAAATTCTAACAGACAAGCAACACTGCGTCAAATCACCGTAGAAATCAATGTGGGACGTACAATGGACGTGTCTGCTAGAACTGTGCGGAGAAATTTGGATTTCTTGGGCTATTCCAGCAGAAGACCGACTCGAGTGCCTTTACTGACAGAACGACATCGCTTGCAGCGACTCTCGTGGGCACGTGAGCATATCGGTTGGTCCCTAGATGAATGGAAAACCGTGGCCTGGTCCGATGAGTCACGATTTCAGCTGGTAAGAGCCGATGGTAGGGTTCGAGTGTGGCGCAGACCCCACGAAGCCATGGACCCAAACTGTCAGCAAGGCACTGTTCAAGCTGGTGGTGGCTCCGTAATGGTGTGGGCTGTTTTTTCATGGCATGGACTTGGTCCTCTAGTGCGACTGGACCGAACATTGACTGGAAATGCTTATGTGCAGCTACTTGGAGATCACTTGCAGCCATTCATGGACTTCATGTACCCAAACAACGATGGGATTTTTATGGATGACAATGCACCATGTCACCGGGCCACAACTGTTCGCAATTGGTTTGAAGAAAATTCTGGACAATTCCAACGAATGATTTGGCCACCTAGATCGCCCGACATGAATCCCATTGAGCATTTATGGGACACCATCGAGAGGTCTGTTCGTGCCCAAAATCCTGCCCCATCAACGCTTTCACAATTATGGACGTCTATCGAGACAGCATAGCTCAATATTCCTGCAGAAGACTTCCAACGACTTGTTGAGTCCATGCCACGTCGAGTTGTTGCACTTCGCCGGGCAAAAGGAGGGCCGACACGATATTAAGAGGTATCCCATGACTTTTGTCACTTCAGTGTATAAAGAAAACGTTCAATATTTTGAAATCCATTCATTTGGCAAGGGATTCTAACAATTTTTCAATCATTCTTGAAAATAATTTGGATAGGAATTTAATTGTGCAAAAGGGGCAAAATTTAGGTTGTGTTCAGGAATTCTTAGAAACTGATATTGTAAAACCTACCAATCAAACTGACATTTTACAGGTTAACAATTTAAATTTGCAAGAAATTATAAATTTAAGAAAAGAGGAACTTTCTGTTCAGGATTTTAATCTTGAACATTTAAGTGACAGTGATAAAGAAAAAATGCAAAAATTATTAATGGATAACTATCAGGTTTTTTCCAAATCTTACATGACTTTGGGTTGCACTGATGCTGTTGTACCTCAGTTTAAACTTTTGCATGAATTTCTTCTTCAATCTAAACCTTACTCTCTTCCAAAAATTGCTCGTGCTTTTGCTCAAAAAGAAATTAAACAATTGTTAGAGGCAGGAATTATTGATGAAACAAAATCAAACTATTGCTTTTCTGTACTTTTTGTGAAGAAAAACACAAATCCTAATGAGACGCCAAAATTTCGCATGGTTGTTGATTATAGACTACTGAATGCCATTACAGAACCCTACAAAATATGCTTACCCAAGATCACTGATATAATACAAAGCATTGCTGGAAAACAGTTTTACTGTGTTTTAGACTTCAAGGTGGCTTTCTTTCAAATTAAACTTAGACCTGAAGATAGGGGAAAATTAGCTTTTTGCACAGAATTGGGCAATTATGAACCTACACGTTTGCCTCAGGGTAGTAGGTTGAGCACCTCTTACTTTCATCAATTAATTAAGGCTCTTGGCCATTTAAAGGGTCCTTTCTTACAGTACTTTCTTGATGATATAATTATATCAGCTTAGTCTATAGAAATCTTCTGAAACTATTGCAAACTGTTTTTGATAGACTTAAATTGTTTAATTTAACTCTTGATCCTAAGAAACTACAACTTTGTAAATCTAGCATTACATATCTTGGATACACCATTGATAGTAATGGTTTTTCACCATCAGGGAATAACAGTAACAAAGTCACAAAATTTCCTGTACCTAAGAATGTTAAGCAAGTTCAAACCTTTTTAGGCGTGACTAATTATTTCAGACAACTTATTTACAAATATGCAGAAATTGTTTCACCCATTGTAGATCTAACAAAAAAAATGTTCCTTTCTTCTGGTCTCATGAGTGTCAGGATGCTTTTGAATTAATTCAGGATATTCTCCTTAAGAAACCTACACTCAAGTCTTTTACTCCCAATACACCTATTTTTTGGTAACTGATGCTAGTCGCATAGCCTTGTCTGCAATTTTAATGCAGAAAGTAAATGATGTTTTTATTCCAATTGAGTTTTATTCCAAAAAATTGTATCCTGCCGAGTCTAGATATCCTTCCAAAGAAGGGAATTTTTTGCTATTTTTTCAGCCATTAAGCATTTTAGAGAAGAATTGTTAGGGGTACCTTTCACGGTTCTTACTGATGCTAAAACTTTAACTGATTTTCTGCAACTTGACAAGCAATCTGATATTGTGTGTAGATGGATGTTGTATTTACAATTCTTTAACTACAAAATAAGTTTTACAAAGGGATCCACCAACCCAGCTGATTATATGTCTAGAGTTTATGATGAAGAATTAAATGTGAATAATTTAAATTTATTTAAACCTAAACATGATCTGTCGACCAATGTTATTTTCACTGAACAGCAGAAAGACAAACAAATCTTAGAAATAATTGATAAACTTAAGAACAACAAAGAAGATTTTAGTGATAAATTTTATATAAATGAGAATAACATTCTGTTAAAGTGTATAAAAATCAAAAGAAAAGGCAAAACTCACACTGTTAAAAGAATTTACATTCCTGATAACTTAGTAACTCCGTGCATTGAAAATGCACACATACCTCATTTTGGAGTTCCTATAACTTTCCTAGACCTATAACTTTCTTCAAAAGTTATACTATTTTCCATCTATGTTCTCTAAGGTTAAGTCCTTTTTCAAATCATGTGAGAAATGTTTGGCCAACAAACCAAAACCGAATAAGTCTAAACCAAAATTTATTCCCAAATCTAAATTAGCATGTGGGCAACAATTGGCAATTGATTGTGTGGGGAAGTTATGTAGATCGGTTGAGGGAAAATTTTTTATCTTAACCATCATTGACCATTACTCTAGATTTTTAGAAGTATATTCACTTGCTAGTGTAACATCAATTACTATAATGAAATGTTTAAATGATTTTTTTGCAAGATATGGCATTCCAAACGTTATTATATCTGACAATGCTAAAAACTTCATTTCTGATGAAATTGAATTATTTTTTACAAATTTAAAAAATGAACACAGGAAATCTTCCATCTATTTTCCTTCTTCAAATCGAGTCGTGGAAAAGAGTCATAGAATCCTCAAGGAATCTGTTGCGTCTCTCTCTGAGAAAACTTTCGAATGGTCTCAAAACTACCATTGTTTAAACTACATTATAATGCTAGCGTCCATTGTGTCACAGGTTTTCCTCCTGCACAGCTGTTTTTTGGGAGGGAAGTCAATACTCCTGTGGACATTTTTTCTGACCCAATTTTAACCACCGGATATGACAATTACATCAAAGAAATGAAAAAGGTTTCTGAGGAAATGAAAAGTGCTGTTGTGGAAAATGAAAACAAATATTTTGAGCAACATAAGAACCAACTAAAAGGCAGAGAGGTAAAAAAATTTCAATGTAGGAGATAGGGTCTTCATAAAGAATTTACATAAGCCAGGAGTTTTTATACCAAAATATAATGGTCCTTATGAAATAAAAAGAGGATTTAGAAATGCTAATTATTTGGTCCAAAATGTTAGTGATTCAACCGAGAAGACAATTAAACTCCATTTTAGTAAAATTTTTAGTGCTAACTAATCAAAAAAAAAAAAAAAAGAAGGAAGAGAAAACGTTTGAATGAAATTGAAATATGTATTGTAATGAAGTTTGATTTTTTTTTTTTTTTTGCTCAATTATGTATTACATGTGGAAAAATAATAAGTTGAATGTCTTCATTTCTGAGACTCAACAAAATCATCCAACTGAAAAAACTTCATTTTTTCTAAAATACTCTCATTATTTGACGAAGTACGCAATTCCAGACTAATTTCGAACACGAGAACCTTCAGGGTAGCAACCATCGAGTTGCTGCCGTCGTATCTCTTTTGGATGAACGCAAGTTCTACAGGAGAAAGTTATTTTTGTTCAGGTAGAAAGGACAAATTTTCCCCTTTCTTTTTCTAACCAGAGGTCCCAACCCGCAAATCACCAGCAGCGTGGCAAGTTATTGTCACTTTCTGAGAATCTGATAATCATCAACGATAAATAGCTGCTAAATTGCAACAACCTCATTTCTTTAGACCAGCCACTAGACACGTGTTTCTCTCAGAGCTTTTGCCACCAACTGCCGAGGACGGGTGGTACTTGAGACTCGGGGATGAGACGGACTGTCTCCCTCAGGACTCCGGAATTGCGAGTTGCGTCGCCAATCACCATTGTATGATTGTGCATCGACAGACAGTTTTAATTAGTGTAACAGGTGTCAGTCGGGGGCTTAGGTCGGGAGGGGGGTGACTTTTGGCGGGAGCTTAAAGGCTTCGGCTTTGGCTTCAGAAAAGTTGAAAGAGCAGTTTACGAAAGAACGACGTTTCGGTTGAAATAATTTTTTTCCTGTTGTTCGTAACATCACCATCCGACGGATAGATGCTAATGAGTTTTAAAATGACTAGTAAATAGAAGAAAAGAGCTTACGAAGTATTGCATCGTGCCGCCATGTCGTTTCAACAACAAAAAACAAATTAGAAAGAGACGGTTTCAAGCTTGTCGCAGAAAAATGAGCTCGGTTACAAGTCATCAGTTTTGCTGCGAGGACTACTTTGACGTAAGTAATTTGTTTTTTGCATTTTATCTCAGATTATCAAATGGAAAAAAAATCCCCACACCCCCTTTCCCAAAGCACTTTTTAAAATATCCAAAAATTAATACGAACGATAATTTAACGCAGCCAAGTTCGCGACTTGTCAATGTTGTTGAAATTAACATTACTTAAACAACATTCTCAAATTTCCTCTTGATAATGTTTTCTTTTATGGGCGATTCTCTGTAAACTGGTAATTGGTTGTCCGGACTGAGTATTTTTAAAATAATAAAGTGTAATAAAGTAATTATCGCTCTTAATACAAGTAAAGCATTAATACTCTGTGGCCCAATTGTATTTGGAGTGATAACAATTTAATTTTTTTTCTAGAAATTATCTAAGCGCCAAAAACGCAGTAACCTGACTGTCCCAATCCTATAGTTTAACTGTTAAAGATAGTATTTCAAAAAACCTATTAACACTACATAATTTTGGCAACTAATATCTAAAAATAGAATAATGAAGCTATATTTTTCTCATGAAATAAGGTATAATTACGTATTTCTAAAACTTAAAATTGTTATGAAAACTATGTCCGGAGTTTTTTCAAACAGTCCCCTGCAACAAATTCAAAGCTGTAATACGAAAAATCTATAACTTTTGCAAATTCTTTTTGGCATGAAGTTTAAAGTAATCAGTGTGATTTTGCCGAAAACGGTGTTGAAACGCTACTTTGCTTAGTTTGAGAGCCACATTTGTGATGAAAGTATGCATCAGGGTCGTTGCGAAGACAGTCCTCTGGGAAGTGATTTTACTAATGTCAATTAATTTAATTATAAAACATAATAGTTATTATGTCCACGATTAGTGCCTAAATTTATAGGTAGTCTCGTAACTAATTATGTTCCAATAGTTTCGCAGATATTACGCAACAAAGAGCAAAAACACAGTTACCTGGCACAGTCCCCTGCCTAGTTATACTAGGCGGGGGACTTACATCCTATCATGATTTATCAGAAAAACACTAACTTCAATTGGCCCCCTTTCAAACCAAAGTAATAGATTTATTTTTCTGAGCGATATTATAACTATACGAACATTTCAAAAAACCGTGCCCGGACAGATTTCGTGTGAAAAATGACGAGTTTACAGAGAATCGCACTTATATAAACTAAACAATTAACTAAACAATCAGATGAGATGAAGTTCACCAGCATCACAACAGATATTTTCGGCAGATTTTTTGAATCTGCCAGAACAAAACCATTCTCCATGTTGTCTTTAATGCTGTTCTATTTCTTTTTGAAGTAAAAACTGAAATTCACTCAAAATAAAAACACTTAATCTCACAACAGAACGCAAGGCAAATAGCCATGAACCATGCTGAATGAAGGTGACGCTAGTGGCTTGCCGCACATCCTGCTATTTGACGTCACAGGAAGCTCCATTTTTAAATAGTTTTTCTAATTAATTACGCAAGGAATTTTTTTTGCACACAGCATTTTTTTTTTAGTTTTGCTTTGTGTTTCAACAATTAGAATAGTCAGTTTTTGTAGGAGGCAACAACCCTATTGCAGTAAAACGTTTAGTAGAAGAGATGACATGAATCGTTATAAGGCTTCTCAAATGCCTGACCGAGCCTACGAACTCGTTGAGTATATTCTGACATTCACGCGTCACGATAATTTGAAAAGACGTTTGCAATTACACTTCAATTCCTTTAACTGTGACCACTGCACATCTATGTTTACTCGCATGAGTAATTTAATGCAGCATGTACGTCTTCACAACGGTCAACAGAAACGAAAGAACGCTGAAGGAAAAGAACCTGCAAATGCAAAAAAAACGAAAAGTTGATCAAGAAAATGTACCTGCAAAATGGTGAATCAGAAGATGCAAATTCTAAAGCATTGGAGTTAAGCTTTTAATTCCTGCAGGAGCAGAGAAAGATTTGACTGTGCGTTTAAATTTCATAAGACCAGCAATTACTGGTCATTTAGAAGAACGTGTGTCTGAAGATAGATCGCTCAAGTTCTATTTAATGATTTAGGTGTCAGTTTAGTAGAAAAGCAGCTGATGGTTCAATAGAACGAATGACCAGCTACTTACGAAGTAAAAATGAAATAATACTTGACTCGGAAAATATTTCGGAGAAGTTAGACGAAGCTTATGCTAAAGTTGAAGAGTCATTTGCTGAGTTTCTGCGAAGAGGATCTGGCTGGAAATTAGACTTTGTCACATCAGTAGAAGTTTTTTCGGCCAAATACAAACCTTTGACTGGAAGTAGCTACATCCCCTTACCACCGAAGCTGAAAAATAAAAAGGCTATCTTAAACATCAAAAATTCCAACGACAAATGTTTACTTCGGACTTTGCTAGCGCATAAACTAAAAATTGATCGTAAAAATCATCCTGAACGTAGCAGTAATTACTTTCCTCATGAAAATTCAATAAAAATGGAAGGAATAACTTACCCTATTCCGGTGCAAAAAAATCCTACAATTGAAAGACAAAATAATTTACCAATAAACGTATTTGGATATCAAAGAGGTGAAATATTTCTCGTACACATTTCGAAGAAGAACAACGAAGAGTGTATAAACTTACTGCTACTCAGTAGCGGTGAAGTGCAGCACTTTTGTCTCATAACAAACATGTCAAGATTGCTGAGTGACGAAAGCAAGCATAATGGGAAAACATTTATTTGCTTTCGATGCCTTCACCGATTTTTCAGAGAAGACGTATTAAAGGATCACTTTACATACTGCAGCGAAAATAATGCCCAAGAAGTAAAATTACCCGTTGAAGGGTAAAATTTACTATATTTCAAAAATCAGCGTTTCCAACATGATATTGGATACACCATTTTTGCTGACTTCGAATCTATATTAGCTCCTGTTGCCGGTGTGAAGCCAGATGTAAACATGGCATTTTCTCAAAAGTCTGCTTTACATATTCCTAGCTGATATGCATACGTAGTAATAGGCCCAGATGGACAATTTGTAAAACCAATTCATTGCTATAGAAGGGAAAATGCTGTAGATAATTTTTTGAAGAAATTAATGGAAGAAGAAAATTTTTGGAAGAGAAATTATTTGCCATCAAACCTTTAAAACTCAGTTTTGATGAAGAGTACAACTTTCAGAAAGCAACACACTGCTTCTTGTGCAAGAAAGAGCTGAAAGAAGATAGAGTAAGAGACCACCACAACCTAACGGGTAAATATAGAGACCACAGACAGTGTAACTTGTTGTTTAGATTGAAGAAGGTAGTTCCGGTTGCGTTTCACAATCTCAAAAACTACAATGCACATCACATCATGTGTGGAATCGGAAAGTATAAAGACCACGAGTTAAGTGTTATAGCCACTAATATGGAAATATATATATCGTTTTTATTAACAAAAAAAATTCAAGGGAAGAAAATTGAGCTGAAATTTATAGACAGTATGCAGTTCATGCCAACCTCGTTAGAAAAATAGGTTTCCGATTTATGCAAGGAAAATTTCGTTGTTCTCAAGCAAAACTTCCCAGAGAAGAGTGATTTATTAATTCTAAAAGGTATTTAACCGTACGAATACGTAACATCCTTTGAAAAATTTGACGAAAAGAAACTGCCTAGCAAAGCTGTCTTTTAGAGTTCGTTAAGAAAAGAAGAAGTGTGTGATGAAGATTACGCCTACGCTAAAGTAATCTGGATTGAGTTCAAGATAAAGTGTTTAGGAGAATACCACGATTTGTACGTAAAGACAGATGTTTCACTTCTTGCTGATGTTTTCAACAAGTTTGGATCCATTTGTAAACGCCATTATGACTTGGACTGCCTCCACGTGATGCCTTCACCTGTTTTAGCCTCATGGCAAGCTTCACTTAAAATGCTAGAAAGACCATTGCAACTATTCACCGACCTCGAAATGCATCTCTTTATAGAGCAAGGAATACGAGGAGGAATTTCAATGGTTACAAAAAGGTTTTCCCATGTCAACAATTCATACATGGAGCTCTATGATGCAAGTAAACCCTCCAAATTTACACTGCTCGACATTGAAAATGCAACACCAAGAAGGAGTGGTCAGAAATTCATGCAAATTTTACCGTAGACGCACGTCACTTAGTTATGCAAATGATATGAAATGCGCAGCTCTCCGACGCACTTGAAGTAAGATATAAGAGAATGAAGTTGAAAAGTGGGCTATGTTCATGTTGGTTTTTCTGCCAGACTAATTATCGGAGAAATTTGGTTTTTGTCTCGAAGGATACGTGGATAGGAGGAAATGCCTCGCCGTCCTCAACGAAGACACTTCCAGCATATAGACGACTTTACAAGGGGTATGTTGATCGGACTGAGAAGGGGAGGTTGGTCCATACGTCAAATTGCAGCTGATACCCACATGGATGCAAGCACTGTGCATCGGCTGTGTCGGAGATGGTTAGAAAGAGGAAATGTAACCACATTGAGGGATGCAGGTGCAGCCAGAGTGACGTCAGACCGCTTGGATCGACGGATTCACCGACAAGCTGTGGTGGACCCGCAAGTCACTTGTACGTCGATTCTGCAGCACGTGCAAGGTACCCTGGATGTCCCCGTGTCGACCAGAACCATTTCCCGTCAACTGGTTGCACGTGGCCTGCAATCACGGCGCCTGCTAAGAAGACTGCCATTGACCTTACAGCACAGACTCCAACGTTTGGAATGGTGCCGGACCAGAGCGACGTGGATGGTAGAATGGCAAACCGTAGTGTTCTCAGATGAATCCCGCTTCTATTTGTCCAGCGATAGTCATCGCATACATGTGTGGCGTCGATGTGGAGAAAGATCGAATCCGGCAGTAACTGTGGAACGCCCCACAGCGCGACAACGTGGCATAATGGTTTGGGGCGCTATTGCATACAATTCCGTATCACCTCTAGTTCGTATTCGGGGCACTATGACGGCCCAACGATATGTAGATAATGTACTGCGGCCGGTGGCACTCCCCTACCTTCAGGGACTGCCAAATGCAATTTTTCAACAGGATAACGCTCGGCCTCACAGTGCTCGAATCAGCCAACATGCTCTACGAGGTGTACAGATGCTTTCCTGGCCACCATACTCTCCTGACTTGTCACCAATCGAACATGTGTGGGACGTGATTGGACGCCGTTTGCAGAACCTGTCACTGCCTCGTTCAGAGGACGAACTGTGGCAAATGGTAGAAAGGGAATGGAGTGCCATCCCTCAGGACACCATCCGCAGGCTTATTGACTCCATGCCTAGACGTTTCTTCGTGCATCGCTGTCCGCGGTGGTCCTACTTCTTACTGGGCCGACGCCGTCATCGCTCTACATTTTGCTTTTTTATTTTGAAATAAATATCACTTATTGTTCCATGCTGTCTCTGTCTTCTTACCAAATTTCATCAATTTCTGACCACTCCTTCTTGGTGTTGCATTTTCAATGTCGAGCAGTGTATAATTCATTAAGACGCTAATTACTTTTATGGTTGGGCAATGTCCCAACCCCTTCCATATGGGTCATTTGAGTGGATGTCACCTCAAGGTCTTGAATCCTGGATCCAAAGTATTCCGTACGATGGAGAGACGGGATACATTTTAGAAGTATCGCTTCAATATCCCGCATATTTACACGACTCACATGGAGATTACCCTCTGGCAGTGGTACGACTGAAAATTTCCAAAGACATGCTTTCAAAGTTCAGTAATCAATATCACACGAACAGTGCCATCATCGAAAAGTTAGTGCCTAATTTGATGGATAAGCACAACTACGTAGTCCATTACAGAAACTTGAAACTATACCTCAGTTTGGGGATAAAACTTGCCCAGGTCCATAAAGTTCTAAAATTCAAAGTCCCTGGTTAAAGAGATATATTGACTTTAACGCCGAGCAACAGAACGTTTCAAAAAGAGTTTTTCAAACTCATGAACAATTCGGTTTATGGAAAGACAATGGAGAATGTCTGCAATCGCATTGACATAAACTTAGTGTCCGAGGAGAAAAAGGCTTTGAAAATGGTTGCAGTTCCGTCCTTTGATTCTTTCTTTCACTTTTTTTAATAAGGACTTAGTCGGTGTTAAACGTTTGAAAACAAACATCCTACTGAACCGGCCGATATACGCCGGATTCACTGTGCTGTAGTTGAGTAAACACCATATGTACTCATTCCACTACAATTTTGTGAAACATCTATACGGTGATCGTGTACAGCTATTGTTTACGGATACAGATTCGTTGACTTAAGAAATTGAAACTGCCGATCTGTATCAAGACATGGCTTCGCATATGGATGCATTCGACACCTCGGAGTATCCCAAAAGTCATCCTTTGTACAGTGAGACGAAGAAAGAAAAATCGGATACTTTAAGAATGAGCTCAACTCACAAATTGCCCTCGAATTTGTTGGTCTTCGATCGAAGATGTACTCAATATTGTCCACAGAGGGAGAGAAGAAAACTGCAAAGGGTGTGTCACGGACTGTTGTGGAAAAAAACATTAGTAACGCGTAGAACAAAGATTGTGTTCTAAATGTAAAATATACAAGAGAGCTGCAGTCTCGAATACAAAGCGAAAAACATACTATCTTTACTGTGGAGACTAATAAAATAGCATTATCACTCTATGACTATAAACGCTGTGTAGTAGAAAATGTTATTGACACCCTAGCATACGGTCATTATAAGATAAAAGAAAAAAATCTGTAAGTGTTTCATTTTTTTTTATTTATGGGTGATTCTACGCTATTTGAATTCAGACGGCCAATGGAAAAACTTCATGTAAAACTGAGTTTATTAATGTTTTTGTATGCTTAAGTATTACAGACTATTATCTTTAACATGGACCACCCAATTAATTCACTACAATTATTTTAGTTTAGCATTTATAGCTGAAAATAGTCATAAATGTATACTACCCTGGCCTGTCCAAATACTAGTTTTTATACAAACATGTTCGACGCTCAATTTTTGCTAACTTGGCATAATGTTTTCTGCCATAATCACACACTTACATTAACAGAGAAACATATTTCATCATTAAACATTGAAAAAATATTTATTATTATTTCAAAAAAATACACTTTTCAACGGGCCATATCAACAGTGTCACCCTCACCTGGCGAACTTCAAAGACTGAAATTTAGCATAAAAAGTGCAAAAGGATAACTTTGACTGCGAATTACCAGTGTAATACTGAGTAAAGTTAAAAGCAAGCTAAGTGGTTTAAAAAAAATTCAAATAATTTTGCATCGGTTCTCGTTGAAAGTGCCTCAAAGCGTACTGCGCCAGTCGCTGTAGTATTTCCCCTGGTAAGTATAACCTTTTATATTTCATCGTTACAATGCTTAATGTGTGTTCATCGTTACAATGCTAATTAATGCTTAATGTGTGTAGACATCACGGTTTACGTGAAGTTCTGGTAAGAAGAACGCGTGATGTTGTTTTTATAGGTAATGTGTGATTTTGTCACTTCTCTGCCGTCACTCCCCTGGTAGTTTTGTTCCAAAAATGGGTAAATATACATTAAAACTGTATGATAAGCATATTTAATTTCATTTTTAATCTTAATTGCCCCTGTGAAAGCAATTTGAATGAACGTAAATAATGCGGAAGTTTTTTTATTTGGGATCTGAGGTGCGACTTGTGTTTTCAAGATTAAATTTTTTATTTTATTACAACGCGAAAAATTTTTTTGAATACAGGTGTTATAGAAATGAGTCCACACTCTGATTTTACACCGAAAAATAAGTGAAATAATAGTAAATCAAACCAGAATCCTGCCAATAGTGTCACTCCCCTGGCAACGCATTTTCCCCTGGTATCGATAAACCCCCCAAAAATTGAAATTTCATCTAGCCCTTACCACTACAATTATAAAAATAGCGGGTACTAGTGATATAATGAGTGTGAAATCAAACAGATTATTTTTTCTTTGGGGACACAAAAAACGCATTGATCGTAGAATCACCCTTATAACATTATGTTCAACATGTTAACTTTTAATTTCGTTAAGTTTTTTTTTTCATGGTGTGATAAATAATAATAATAATATATATTCTCATAATTTACTTCATCTTTGAAAATAAATGAAATCAAACTTGTAAAATATAAATATATAACAATATCAATTTCTGTTGTTATTGCGGTGCATAGCGTGCCGGTCGGTGGATGGGAAAAGCTTAATTGATTATAATTTTTAGCTTCAGAGCTTCCAAATTTTCTTCTTATTTTTTAAAGTTTGAAGTATTTCTTCTTAAAAGGCCTGTTGTAACATGTTATAGCATTCCATTTGCGTTGTTATAAAAAGTAGCGTCTGTAGACGTGTCGTTCAGAGCTATTAGTGACGCAAGTCCCTGCACTTCTTATTGGTTAAAGCAAATATGACGTGGTCTTCACTAGATGCTCAGACAGTCATTTTCAGTACAATTCTGTTCTTGGAATCAAGCTTGCTTTATTTTTTAAATTCAAAGAAAATACATTTTAGTATGACAACATTTAATCCATTGAAAAAGTTAAGAATGGACGATTCATTAAATGGTAAAGATGTAACTGGCAGATAAGTGCAGCTCCATGATCGTGGATTCCGGATGGACGGTAGTCCAAATAATCACTATTATCTTGGTGGATAAGTTTTCGCAGTTGTGTTCTAGGACACAAGAGTTCATATCAGAAGATATGTTGCTGATGTTACTAATGGAAATCTAATACCAACAAAAAAGTGTTTCCCTAGCTCCGTCCGTGTGGGAATCATTACAACGGCAGTTGAACTCATCTGTAACTTTCGCTGACAACAATACAGTGCAAGTTATTTCGAAGGAACTGTTCATTTCGAAAGAAAAAATAATGGTAGCGTAAGCGTAAACCTTCAAAGAATGTTTCGGAAAAAAGACTTGTCTTTTCAATTTGTACCACAGTACGTAAGTTAAGAACATTTCCAAATCAGAAAGTTGTGTTATAACACGGATGCTATTTCTGAAGCTTCATGCGATACGGGTCATTTTCAAAATTTGCTTACATTTGCTGTCCGGAGGTTAAAAAGGCGATTTTAAAGCATAACTTATATTTTAAATTCAATGCGAATAATTATTTTCTGCAAGAAATACCCCCAAAAAAATTCTACCACTCAACAAATTATTGAAATTTATTTATTTATTTTTATATAAGTCTTTAAAAATGAGAATCAAGGCAAAAACGCTTGTCCATTTCCAATTTTCGCAAGTTCAACTATTTTTTTCCTATACTTAATGGTCAAACAAAGTTTATGCGACATATTATTTTTATATATTGACTAGTAATATATGGTATTCATGATAAATATTGACAATAGTAATTTTATTTCAATAAGGTTGGTTGGTTGGTTGGTTGGTTGGTTGGTTGGTTGGTTGGTTGGTTGAGGTTTACTGGCACAAGAGCCTTCATAGGCTATGCTGCGCCAAACCATGATAAACCAAAAAGCATATAAAAATTTAAAACCATTTTTAAAACAGACATATAAATGACGTTTAAAATCTTAACTGATGAAGAAGACAAAAAGACATATTTTTAAGTAAATTCAGAAATAAATAACTGAAACAAGGACAGAAGACACAAGACAAAGATAAAACCACTATATTAGAGACATAAAACCAATTTCATGTAAAAAGGGAAACAAATTAGGATGAGGTATATCCCCGAGTAATTCAGTCAAAGATGGATAAAAGTTATTAAAATGTTTAAAACGAGTTTGGTTAAAATTTGGGCATTTACACAGGATATGAAACACTGTCTGGCTGATATTGCAGTTAATACATATAGGCGCTGGTTCGCGACAAAGAAGGTGTTTGTGTGTGAACCTGGTATGGCCGATGCGAAGACGGGCTATGACGACTTGTTTCCTTCGCTTAATATCAAAGGATTTGAAACCTTTTGTGAAGGGCTGGATAGAGTGCAATTTGTTTTGCACCTCTCCATCCCAGTCACGCTGCCAATCGATGTTAAGACTATCTTTTATGCATTTTTTTATGTCGTCAAAGGGAACCAGGTCTTCGCCATGGACACTTGCAGCCTTAGCAGCTGTATCTGCTGCTTCATTGCCAGCAATACCAACATGACCAGGTATCCAACAGAAGATAAGTTTAAAATTATTTTGTTTTAGGCTATGGTATAACTGAAAAGATTGAACGACAAAAGGGTGACTAGTGTTGCTGCAGTTTGAAAGAGCATCCAGAGAACTTTTCGAATCTGTGTAAATTATCCACTTTTTGTGATTTGATTGGGCTATTGTTTGGAGAGAGGTGGTTATGGCTTTGATTTCAGAAGTAAAGACTGAGCACGAAGTATTCAGTTGTTGTGAAATAGTATTACCGTCAATTACTGCCGCGAAGCCAACGCGATTATTTGATTTAGACCCGTCAGTAAAGATTTCTTTATGTGAGGAATATTTTTGTTTTACTTCAGAGTAGATTTGTTGGTATACCAAGTCTGCAGTAGTATCTTTTTGAAAATTACAGAAATCATAAATAAAAGTAATGTTACTTTTATTCCAAGGTTCAATAAGTTCTGCTTTATCAGGTAAATCAAAATCAGAAAGCTGCAGGTTGCTAATCGCCTGTCGCATTCGAATCCCAAATGTTGGGGTGACCGAAGGACGGCGCAGAAATAAGTCGGTATATGATGGATGGAAGATATGTAAATGCAAAGGATGGTTTTGGTTTGGCTTAATTTTAAAATAAAAATCTAGAGAAAGCTTTAGACGTCTATAGTGCAGAGAAGGTTCATGTGCTAAGATATGTAAGCTTTGAATAGGCGAGGTTCTGAATGCCCCTGTGCAGATGCGCAGTGCGAGATTATGTATTGGAGCAAGGATCTTTAAATAACTTTTAGCTGCAGAGCCATAGATTTGACAACCATAATCAATTTTTGAGCGTATCAGAGCCCTGTAAATTCTTAGCATGGACTCTGTATCGGCACCCCAGGAAGTGTTTGCTAAGACTTTAAGAATATTCAGTTTCAATGAGCATTTTTTTCTTAACTCTCGTAGGTGTGGCAAAAATTTAAGTTTATTGTCGAGTATGATTCCAAGAAATTTTCCTTCAGTTTTTACAGATATTGGTTGGTTGTTAATAAGAAGGTCCGGATCAGGATGAAGACCTCTTTTACGGCAGAAATGAATGCAGAAAGTTTTTTGGGGGGAAAAGGAAAAACCATTCTCCTCCGCCCATTGAGAGACTTTATTGATAGCTATTTGAAGTTGTCTTTCAATGATACTCATGTTCGATGACGAAAAAGATATTTGGTAATCATCAACGAACATAGTACCTTTGACAGCGGAAGGCAATTGTTCGTGTAAGCTGTTGATTGCTATAATGAAAAGAGTAACGCTCAACACACTTCCTTGGGGTACACCTTCTTCTTGGACGAAGGTATCCGACAAAACAGATTTGACTCGTACACGAAAAGATCGATGTTTAAGAAAATTGGAGATAAAGATTGGTAGGTTACCTCGCAACCCATACTCGTGCAGAGTTTTGAGGATCCCATATCTCCAGGTACGGTCATATGCCTTTTCAATGTCGAAGAATACGCTCACAAGATGTTTTCGTTTAAGAAATGCTTCTCTAATCGATGTTTCGAGAAGCAGTAAGTTGTCAATTGTGCTTCTGCCACGCCTGAAACCACTTTGATAGGAGGATAGCAGGTGATTGGACTCCAGAATGAAAATCAGTCGGGCGTTAACCATTCGCTCCATCAATTTACACAGGCAACTAGTAAGAGCTATAGGTCTGTAGCTTTCTGGTTGATTGGTCGGTTTGTTCGGTTTCAGTAAAGGTATTATAGTTGCTTGAGTCCAGATTGTTGGAAAACAATGTTCATTCCAAATTCTATTAAAAAGATGTAGTATATTAGCTAAAGAAGTTTTACTCAAATTTTTCAGCATGGCTTTATGTATTTTGTCCGGCCCAGGTGAAGTATTGTGAGTTTTTTCTAAAGCTGTAAGAAGTTCTTTAAAAGTAAAATTGTGTATTATATGTATTCTAAAATATTTGAGTTAAAATTAAGGATTTTTCGTTCCTTAAGTGATTTAAGAGCTAAAAACTTTGAACTATAATTGACTGCTCTGGAGACTTCTGACAAATGTGTCCCCAAGCAGTCGGCCACCTCTTTGAGGTCAGATATTGTTTGACCATTTTTCTCAAGTATGGGAGCACAAGATGTTTGATAATTGCCAACGATTTTTTTAATTTTGCCCCAAACGGTCTTGGATGGGGTGGACATCGTGATTGTGCTGACATATGTTTGCCACGAGTCCCGCTGGCTTTTTCGCCGAATCCTCCGAGCTTCAGCACGAGCTCGTTTTAGCGCTACTAAATTTTGCGTGGTCGGATAGCGACGAAATGTGCTCCATGCTTTCTTTTGTCTTTTATTAGCTGCCTGACAATCAGAATTCCACCAAGGTTTAGGAAATTTAATCCTGCCCTTAGTGGTCCTTGGAATAGCAGCATTCGCTGCATTCAAAATAGTGTCGGTTACTCGTCTTACCGCTTCATCGATGTCCGTGTCATTCACAACTTCAAATGTTACTTCTGCCAACTGGGTAAATGTTGCCCAATCGGCTCGATCAAGGCGGAAACGGGATTGCTGCTGCATTTGATAGCTGCAGCGTCCAGTAAATGTTATCTTGATCGGAAAGTGGCCACTGGTGTAGAGACCACCCTCAACATAGAAATCCCATAGTGGCAGAACAGAAGGTGAGCATACTGCAAGATCGATGGCATGGTAAGTCTGCGTCGGAAGGTGGAAATAAGTGTTTTCACCATTGTTCAGTACGCATAGATCATTGTCATTTAAAGAGTCTTCTATTATCAATCCTCTACTGTTGGTGTCTGGACTCCCCCAGAGAGGATTGTGGCCATTGAAATCCCCCAAGATGAGAAATGGGGGTGGGTTGGTTTGGTTATTTTGAGTTTTCTGGCACAAGAGCCTTTATAGGCTATACTGCGCCAAACGATGATAACCCATAAAGCAGATAAGTTTTTAAAAACATTTTAAAACACACATAGATGATCTTTAAAATCCAAACTAAGCAAGAGAAAGAAAGGACTGACAATTTTTTGCAAAATCAGACACACATAACAAAACAAAGACAAAACACTCAAGACAAAGACAAAACCACTAAATCAGAGATATAAAACCGATTTCAGTTAAAAAGGGAAACAAATTAGAATGGGGTATATCCCCAAGTAATTCGGTCAAAGATGGATAAAAATTATTAAAATGTTTAAAACGTATACGATTAAAATTTGGGCAGTTGCATAAAATATGCAACACTGTCTGAGTAACATTACAATTAATACATATCGGTGTAGGTTCGCGGCAAAGAAGATATTTATGTGTAAATCTCGTGTGACCTATGCGAAGACGGGATATTATTACTTGGTCCCTTCTTTTAGTCCTTAAGGATTTAAAACCTTTGATCAGTGGCTGGATGGAATGCAATTTATTATGCGTTTCTCCATCCCAGTCACGCTGCCAGTATTTGTTAAGACAGTCTGTAATACAATTTTTTATGTCTTCGATAGGTACAAGATCGTCTTCATGGGACCTAGCAGACCTGGCAGCAATATCTGCTGCCTCATTTCCACTGATGCCAACATGACCAGGTAGCCAGCAAAACAAAAGTTCGAAATTATTTTGTTTAAGACGATTATAAAGGTGGAAAGTTTGTATAACCAAAGAGTGACTATTGTTGTTGCAGTTTGTGATAGCGTCTAGTGAACTTTTGGAGTCTGTGTATATTATCCACTTTTTGTGGTTTGATTCTGCTATTGATTGTAAGGCCGTGGATATGGCTTTTATTTCGGAAGTGAAAACAGAACAAGAAGTACTTAATTGTTTTGAGATAATTTGGCCGTTAATTACTGCTGCGGAGCCGACATGATCATTTGTTTTCGATCCGTCGGTAAAAATTTCGTTATGGAATGGATATTTTTGTTTAACTTCATAATATATTTGTTGATATACTAAAGGAGCTGTGGTGTCTTTTTGAAATTTAACAAAATCAGAAATAACAGAAAAATTTATTTCGTTCCATGGTTCAATAGTTTCTGGTAAGTTGTATGTATCATAATCTGACATCTGTAGTAAAGTGAGCGCCTGTCTCATTCGGATCCCAAATGTTGGGATGACCGAAGGACGACGTAAAAACAAATCAGTATTCGAAGGGTGGAAAATATGTAAATGCAATGGATGGCTCGTATTTGGTTTGATTTTGAAGTAAAAGTTTAGAGAAAGTTTAAGTCTTCTATTATTTAGTGGAGGTTCGTGTGCTAATATATATAGGCTATTAACAGGTGAGGTTCGAAAGGCACCTGTGCAAATGCGCAACGCCTGGTTATGTATAGGATCCAGAACTTTCAGATAGCTTTTGGCGGTGGAGCCATAAAACTGACAACCGTAATCAAGCTTTGAGCGTATTAGAGCCCTGTAAATTCTTAGCATGGACTCTGTATCGGCACCCCAAGAAGTGTTGGCCAAGACCCTGAGAATGTTTAACTTTAATTTGCATTTCTTTTTGAGATCTTGTATGTGAGGTATAAATTTAAGTTTATTATCAAGTGTAATACCTAGGAATTTTCCTTGTTCTTTAACACATATCGGTTGATTATTTATGAAAAGGCTTGGATCAGGATGTAGACCTCGTTTACGGCAAAAATGCATACAGAAGGTTTTTTGTGCAGAGAAGGAAAAACCATTTTCTTCCGCCCATTGAGAAACTTTGCTGATAGCTAGTTGAAGCTGTCTTTCAACGGTACTCATGTTCGGTGACGAGAAAAAAATTTGAAAGTCATCAACAAACATGGTACCTTTGACAGCGGGTGGTAGTTGTTCGATTAAGCTATTTATTGCTATTAGAAATAGCGTTACGCTCAGCACACTTCCCTGGGGTACTCCTTCTTCTTGGATGAAGGTATCCGACAGAGCAGACTTGACACGTACACGAAAAGATCTATGTTTAAGAAAGTTGGATAGAAACATGGGTAGATTTCCTCGCAACCCATACTCGTGCAGGGTTTTGAGGATCCCGTATCTCCAGGTACGGTCATATGCTTTTTCGATGTCGAAGAATACGCTCACAAGATGCTTACGTTTGAGGAAGGCTTCTCTTACTGAAGTTTCGAGAAGCAGAAGATTGTCGATTGTGCATCTGCCACGCCTGAATCCACTTTGATGTGAAGAGATCAGATGGTACGACTCTAGAATGTTCATCAGTCTGACGTTGACCATTCGCTCCATTAATTTACATAGGCAACTGGTGAGAGCTATAGGTCTATAGCTCTCAGGTTTGTCTGTTGGCTTATTGGGTTTAAGAATAGGGATTATTATTGCTTCACACCAGGATTTTGGAAACATGTGTTCAGAGAAAATTCGATTAAAAAGAAATAAAATATTTTCTAAAGAGGGCCTGCTCAAATGTTTCAACATACTGTTGTGAATTGCATCTGGACCTGGAGCTGTGTTTTTTGTTTTTTGTAAGGCATTATTTAGTTCTTGAAAAGTAAAATTTAAGTTGTACTGTTCCAAAGTGTTTGTATGAAAATTTAATATTGATTTCTCCTTAACAGATTTTTTGGCTAAAAACTTTGGACAATAATTTACTGCCCTGGAGACTTCTGCTAAATGAGTCCCCAAGCAGTCTGCCACATTTTTGTGTTCCGACAGAATTTGACCATTTTTCTCTAGGATGGGTGCGCAAGTTGTATTATAGTTGCCAGCGATTTTTTTAATTTTACCCCATGCTGTCTTAGATGGGGTGGACGTCGTAATGGTGCTGACGTAAGTTTGCCACGAGTCCCGCTGGGCTTTTCGCCGCATCCTCAGAGCTTCAGCACGAGCTCGTTTGAGTGCCACAAGATTTAGCGTGGTTGGATAACGACGAAATGTGTTCCAAGCTTTTCTTTGTTTCTTATAGGCTTTCTGACAATCAGAATTCCACCAAGGCTTAGGGAATTTAATCCTGCCCTTAGTGGTCCTTGGAATAGCAACGTTCGCTGCATTTAGGATAGTGTCGGTTACTCGGCTTACCGCTACATCGATGTCGGTTTCGTTCACAACTTCCGATGTTATTTCTGCCAACTGGGTAAATGCTGCCCAATCCGCTCGATCAAGGCGATAACGGGCTTGCTGCTGCTCATTATAGCTGCAGCGTCCAGTAAATGTTAACTTGATGGGAAAGTGGCCACTGGTGTAGAGTCCACCTTCCACCTCAAAATCCCAGTGTGGCAGAAGAGAAGGTGAGCATAATGCCAGATCGATGGCATGGTAAGTCTGCGTAGGAAGGTGGAAATATGTATTTTCACCGTTGTTAAGAACGCATAGATCGTTGTCGTCAATAAAGTTTTCTATTATTATACCTCTACTGTTGGAGTCTGGACTCCCCCAGAGAGGGTTATGGCCATTAAAATCCCCCAAAATGAAAAAGGGGGAGGAAGTTGTTCAATTAATGTCTGCAATTCCACGCCTCTCAAGTCATAAGAAGGTGGAATATAAACTGAACATACTGTGATCAGCGAGTGAAGGTGAATACGCGCAGCTACCGCTTGGAGGGACGTGTTGATTTTGAGCTGGCTAGATGCGTAATCATTAGAGATTAGCATCGCCACTCCTCCACAACGACGGTCACCTGACAAGCAATCCTTGCGGTGTATATCAAAACCTTTCAACCTCGGTCTATCAACAGGCGACAGGAATGTTTCTTGCAGACAAAAAATGGCCGATTGGTGAGTTTCGACAAGATCTTTGACGTCCGTGACATTATGCGAGTAACTCTGACAATTCCAAGATAGAATGTTCAGGGCCATGTTAAGAAAAAGAAGGAAAAACGGCCAAAGAAAAAGAAGATAGCTCATGAGGCAGGGGCTTCCGTCCATCCTTCATCGTCGGATGACGGAATTTCCTTAAACTCAACATCTGTAATTTCCTCGTGAAGCGGAAATTTAGTAAGTTTGGTTAATTTAGTTTCCCTGCTAGAGCGCAAGAAGTCCTCTTTTTTAAAATTAAAATTTCTTGGAGGCCTCTGTTTAGAGGTAGCTCCAATTTTAGCACGCGACTGAATGATTTTCTTTTTTACAATACATTTTTTTGAACTTAGATTGTTTGGTTCATTTATATTAACAGAGTCAGCAGGTTTTACGTTTGCTACTTGTGTCTCTTTATTTCCATTTTGTGTTTTAGGTGGAGATTTTACGCGATTTGATTGTTTATTTTGAGGTTTGGGTTTATTAGTTTGATCAGCATAAGTTTGAGTTTCTGCATCAGTTTGCGTGCTGGCGGATTTTACAACTTTTCTGACTGCAGCTGCATAAGTAAGTCCCGTAGTGGGTGTTCTGGAGTCCACAATTTTTCTAGCTTCGGGATACGATATTTTTTCAGTAGTTTTGATGACCTGTATTTGCTGTTCAAGAAGCCATTTAGAGCATTTTCTAGAATATGCGGGGTGATCTCCCTTGCAGTTGACACATTTGTAATCCTTGGAGCATTCATTGCTGTCGTGGCCGGGCTCAGAACATCTAGCACAAGTATTTGTGCCACGGCACGAAAGCTTGGAATGTCCAAACCGCTGGCATTTAAAGCATCGAAGCGGATTAGGTATGTATGGTCTCACTGGACAAGAGAGATAACCAGCTTTGACACGTGTAGGGAGGACAGGAGTACAGAAAGTCAATATGAGGTGTTTGGTATTTGTCATTTCCCCATTTCGTTTGATTTTTATCCTTTTGACTCCACTTACATGCTGGTCTCGCATTTCTTCTAAGATCTCTTCCTCAGATGTGAAAAGAAGGTCCGGCTCTGAAATGACGCCTCTCGAAAAATTAAGAGATTTGTGCTCTGTAACAGAAACAAGATATGAACCAATTTGTTTAATTGCCATTATGGGTTTAATTTGTTTTGGATGTTTAATTTCAACCAGAAGTTCACCACTACGTAGTTTTCTTACTGATTGGTATTCGCCTATATAATTAGTTAAAGCTTTATTGATCAAAAATGGTGACAGTTTCGTTAGATTTAAATTTGGGTCATTTCGCTTAATTAGAAAGAATTTTGGATCGTTAGACAAACCATTCTGACGCTCCCCACGAGGGGGAGAAGAGTTTTTATTTGTTGAATCCACAATTGGACCGGAGAACTGGGGGGAAAAAACGGGGTCGAGCCCCTGCGTAGCCCCCCTACACAGGGGTAAGGCTGCGTACGACAGGGTTCGCCAGCTAGCCCTGAAGTCGACCGCTTGAGATACCGCTTGTCCCCGGTACCATGCAGCCATCGGCACGGTCGCTGAACCTTGGCTTGGGTTTTGTTCCGAAATTTGGTAAGTGTGGTGAGGGAAGGAGGGAGAAAAAAATCCCTTCCCGCCGAACTTCGGTTTGAGCAACTGGGGGTCACTACTCCGCCAAGAGCTCGCCCCGAACACACCACACCGCAAGCCCCCCCACCACGGCAAGGTAAACGGACAACGGGGGGGAAATGGGGGTGGGAGTTGATCTATCAATGTCTGCAGTTCCACGCTTCTCAAGTCATAAGAAGGTGGAATGTACACAGAGCACACTGTGACCAGAGAGTGAAGGTGAACACGCGCAGCTACTGCCTGGAGGGACGTGTTGATATTGAGCTGGCTAGATGCATAATCATTAGAGATTAGCATCGCCACTCCACCACAACGACGGTCTCCTGTCAAGCAGTCCTTGCGGTATATTTCAAAACCTTTCAACCTCGGTCTATCAGTAGGTGACAAGAAAGTCTCTTGCAGACAGAAAATGGCCGGTTGGTGAATTTCGACAAGATCTTTGACGTCCGTGACATTATACGAGTAACTTTGACAATTCCAAGAGAGAATGCTCAGGGCCATGATGGAAAAAGAAGAGAAAAAAGGCCAAAAGAAAGAGAAGCAGCTCATTTTGCAGAGACGTCCGTCCATCCTTCATCTTCGGATGGCGGGAGTTCTTCAAATTCAACATCCTCAACCTCCCCATGAGAAGGAGCAAGTTCCTCGTGAAGAGATTTCGTCAGTTTATTTTTCTTGCCAGAATACAAGAAGTCCTCTTTTTTAAATTGAAAAAATTGAGGGGGCCTTTGTTTAGAGGGAACCCCCATTTTAGCGCGCATTTGAATAAGTTTTTTTTTCGCTGCAGTTTGTTTCGCTTTTTTATGACTTGAAGTGTTTTCAGTTTTAGTTTCATTAGTATTATTTTTAGCATTTTGTGTTTGTGTGTTTTCATTTATTTGCTTTGAAGAAGCATTAGAGTTGTTATTTTGTTTAATTGGCGACTTGTTTGTGTAAAGTGTTTTAGATTTGGCAGCAGTTTCATTTTGGCTAATTGTTTGTGTGCTAACAGATTTTAATACTTTTTTAACTGATGCAGCATATGAAAGACCTGCAGTAGGAGTCCGGGATTCGACTATTTTTCTGGCGTCTGGGTATGATAACTTTTGAGTTGTTTTAATAACCTGTATTTCTTTTTCAGAGAGCCATTTCGAGCACTTTCTAGAGTATGAGGGATGATCTCCCTTGCAATTGACGCATTTAAATTCCTTCGTGCATTCATTGCTATCGTGGCCGGGCTCAGCACATCTGGCACAGGTATCTGTACCACGGCATGATAGCTTGGAATGGCCGTAACGCTGGCATTTAAAGCACCGTAGCGGATTTGGAATGTATGGTCTGACAGGACAAGAGAGATAGCCAGCTTTGACACGTGAAGGGAGGATAGGCGTACTAAAAGTCAGAATGACGTGTTTCGTATTCTGTACTTCGCCGTTGCGTTTAATAGTGATCCTTTTCACTCCACTTACGTGTTGCTCCTTCATTTCCTCTAGAATTTCCTTTTCTGACGTATACAGAAGGTCAGGCTCTGAAATGATTCCTCGTGAAAAATTTAGGGTTGTGTGGGCAGTAACTGTACAGAGATATGAACTTAATTGTGTGATGGAAAGAATGCGGTCTACTTGTTTAGGGTCTTTTATTTCAACTAGTAGTTCACCAGTACGTGTTTTTTTAACAGATTGAAATTCGCCAATTTGATTTATGAGAGCTTTATTAATTAGAAATGGTGAAACAGCTGTAAATGTAAGATTTTCGTTTCTATTGATAACGAAAAATTTTGCGTTGGTCGGTAACAAAACGTTCTGACGCTCCCCTCTAGGGGGAGAAGAGTTTTTTTTATCTTTTGAATTTACAATTGGACCGGAGAACTGGGTGGAAAAAGTGGGGTCGAGCCCCTGCGTAGCCCCCCTACACAGGGGTAAGGCTGCATACGACAGGGTTCGCCAGCTAGCCCTGAAGCCTCCCGTAAGAGATACCGCTTGGCCCCGGTACCACGCAGCCATCGGCACGGTTGACACACCTTGGCTTGGGTTTTTGTTCCGAAATTTGGTAAGTGTGATGAGGGAAGGAAGGAGAAACAAATCCCTTCCCGCCGATATTCTGTTTGAGCAACTGGGGGTCACGACTCCGCCCAAGAGCTCGCCCCGAACTCACCACACCGCAAGCCCCCCCACCACGACAAGGTAAACGGACAACGGGGGGGTTATTTCAATAAGAAATGTATGAATATATTTTGTCCGGAAGTTCTTGTCAAGTCCGTTACCCTAAGATTATTTTAGCTAAAAAAGGTATTTATTGAAGTCAAAAGATGGTAACACGTATTCAGTTAACTTAACAAATTAGTGACGTAACTATTTTGTACCATTTTGTTTCCCTGAGTCGAAAAGTATTGCTGTGGCGTTTCGTACAAAATTTTTTCCAGGTGCGTATTTTTATTCTTTGTCAAGTCCGTTACCAAAGATTTTATTATTAATTTTTACTTTTTCTAAACTTTAACCCCTAAATATTGTTTATTATACAACTCTAAGAAAATGCATATTGTAGTTTAATTTTTAAATTCTACAACTTAACCATAATTTGACATTTTGGTTGAAATGTCAAGTCCGTTACTGGTCAAATCCGTTACCAAATGTCAAATTCGTTACCATAGAGTTTTTGATAAATATTTCAATCATCACAAACATCGTTTTAAGCTTCAGGGCGCAAATAATTTCAAATGAAGTTGGTTCTAGGCTGTATGATATAGTTTAAAAGTGAGATTTCATATTGATTTTGTATGGTAATGGACGACAATTTTCCTTGCAACTTACAGTTTTACAACAGCATTTGAATACTTAATTATTCATTAAAGTGTACAACCAGTTACTTTTTACGCACCTACAATATGTGACTAAACATCTGTTAGTGTTTCTAAAAGAAAATAGCAAGTTAAAAAAATTACTTAAAAATTTTGAAGTGTAAGCATATGGTGAAAATGACCCATACTCTATTACGGTCTACTTTCGAATATCATGTGCTGCAAAAGTTGAAGGACTATCCTGCCGTGAAAATGTGTGATTATTGTGGAGATCCCGATAATCCCGAAGGACTGGAAGACTTAACGCTATCTGTGAGTACAATTTTAAAAGATTTTATTTGTAAACATATGAAAAAACATATTGAATGTTTTGGTTGCGTATCTGAGTTGGAACCTAGTTATGCTCATATGTGCATGCAAATGAATCGTAGTGAAATATAGAGCAATTATCATGGGTTAGCATTATATGATATCGATTGGCTTGAAGTTGCAGAAAAAATTGTAAATGATAATGTAAAATTTGACTTTTTTTGGTGTCTTGTGAAAGTATGAGATTTTTGAATGTTTGCACTCTAAAGACATTTTCAAATCTCTAAAAAATTTATATATGAAAGATGATGTATAATCTTTTCTTACTACTATCATATGAATGCATTTTATTGTACTACTTGTGTATAGTTTGTTGTTAAGTATATAAAAGACAAGAATAAATATCTGATGATTTGAAATTACACGTCTCTTTACTGTTTTTTATTATATAGCATACTTCTGTTAAATATTGAGGCTTTAAAACATACACTTAATTCTGCTTTTTTCTGTTTAATTTTACTTGGAAATAGTAGAAATATTAATAACATGTGATGCAGCTTATATAAAAGATTTAAATCTGCGCATTATCAATGATTAAAAAGTTATTCTTTAAAAATAGTAAAATTAATTGTAGTTTAGATTATTATTAAAAAGAATACATGATTTTCAATTGAAATCTCTGGGGGGGGGGGGAGTAAAATAGTAACATTTTTCATTTCCGACACGTTCCTTATAAACAATGTTCACTCCGCCTATCTTGGTTTCAGCGGATAATTCAGCCTAAAAGCATAGGAATCAAAACTTTAGGTTAAAATTTTAAATCATGCATTTAAGCATAATTATCTGTGAAACCAAGAGGGGCGGAGTGGACATTGGTGGCTTAAACGGTAAAGCGCGCTGCTATTTAATACATCAATGCTTGTTGGGAAAAGGAGGTCTGAGGTTCGAATCAGGCTGTTGAACTGAAAAATTTCCGAGTCAGAAAATATATCGATTAATTAAATGAATTATCACCAAGAAAATATTTTCATATTCCACTAATAGATGGCACCACAAGTAATTTGTGAATCTGAAAAACAAAATGTTGCCACTCCCAGAAATATAATCTTCTGTTCAAAAAACAAGTTCTTTTCTCAATATTAACTGAATTACAGTATGGAGGCGGAGTATTGAAAATTAAAACTAAAAGGTGTTGCCATCCTTAAGATTATAAATTATTTTTTAAAATGACACTTTCCTCGCTGTTGACTGTGTTATGGTAGTTCTATTATGTTATGGTAGTTCCATTAATTACCACTAGGAGGTGGTTGGTTGGTTGGTTGTTTTTTGTTTATTGGCGCAAGAGCCTTAGTAGGCTATACTGCGCCAAACTATGGTTTTATGTCAAAAATAAAGATGTGTCAGAAATAAAATACTCTAAAATGCAATGCACATAAAAACTTCTAAACTTTTAAAAACATTTCGAAACAAGACACATTAAATTTTCAAAATTTTAAATGATTA